>JAQIWN010002680.1:0-15039 GCA_034699025.1 Entomobrya cf. arborea Gr-Col-00668 | reverse complement strand
TAGCCGGATGTACGTATATGAAATTCCTATAAACCTTCACAAAAGAGATAAACATTCATCATTGCAGGATAACTATTAGAATAGTATGTTATCAAAACCATCACAGAATATAACCATCGGAATATGTTGAAGAGTTAAAGAGATCGAAAAAATACGGCTTAAATCAAACAATTCACAAAGCAACTATTCAAACTCAAGCGTTTTTTAAACCGGAAAATTTTTGTGCAGTAGACCACTTTTTTGTTGAGTTGGTCGACGACGTAGACAGTCATCGTCATGACACACGTCCATATGTACACCATTATAAAACCAAGTTTGTTACTGAACCTTTATAGCTGTATAAAATATGGAATTATCGTTATGCGAAACATTATGGCTTTACTCAAAGAAGTCACATAGTTTTTTTTCAGGTTTCAATGTCATTTATTTTTTGTCACCTTTTTGCAGACCATTCATTCTCTACAGATAATATTGACGATACCATTTTTATTATGTTTACGACTATAAACGATTTCCTGCGATAGCCGGAAAAAAGTGAAATGATTTATGATGCTAAGCCAACACATCATCTGAGTATTTCCATCTAGACACATATTGTTCGAGTTAATGTTTAGTACGAACGACTATCATGAAGATATTATGAGTTTGTTCGAAAAATACATTTTACTTTGCTTGACATATAAGTAGCATGTCATGTTAAGCTTCAAAGTTGTCAGTAGTCATGTAAAAAATATGTTTACTGGTTTTTGTACTTACTGGATAAATAAATATGGAATGTGAATATAGTACGGTACAAATAAAATTTCAGATCGATGCATTTTTTGGTATTTAAAAGTTTTCTTTGCCACTCTTCATTTTCGAGGACGTTTTTTCATTGTTATGCAATTCTTCTCTTGATGCAATGCTGCCCGAAATTTTGCACACTTTCAAGAGGGAAGCCGTCGCAGGTCTTTACCACATTTTCGTTGGTTATATAAAACCCTTAAAAGTTTTGAGAGTTTTTCATGTTACTTGCAAACACGAACTCCAGTGTGGCTTAACATTGTAGTTATTCAAACATTCATAAAAACACCACATAAGTCCTGTGACCTGTGACAATTAATGTACTTCCGTCATCTTTCGTGTACTATTCTTTCTTTATCCGTCTCTACTCAAATACATCCACCGCATTTAAAATCCAAATGCATTGGGTACAAATGAAAATTAAAAAATGTTTAAGTTTTGAAAGGGTCAACGAAAAATGCGGTAAGTTGTAGAATTTTTACTTCAGTGACCCATTCTTATCATAAGTTCTTTCGAAATAAATGTTTAAAATTGCAATACCTTATGAAAAAGGCAAACCTTCAACTGCGCAAAAATAAACAAGTTTTTTTAGTTATGTAACCCTTACTCAAAGCTTAATACAAATATTCTTCCCAATATATTCCGGGACAAACAAACGTAGGTATAATTTTAACTTATTCTATGTCTTGTTTGCCGAATGCACAGATTTTTAAAACGTGCGTGTATCTTGTTTCGGAAGCTATAACCACACCGGTGGTGAATTACGAAAGAAGAAAAAATAGCTGTCCACGAATTTCTACGATATTTGAATCACAATGAAATCTGTTTTTCTGTGTAATGTAGGTATATAGTACAGCAATGGTTCAAGTTCTGAAAAATGCAAAAGCTTAACTACAAGAAGAGAGTACAAAAAGGGTCAAAGAAAACAGGAAGGAATAAAATTTTATGCAGACGTTAAATTTTTGCTTCAGTTCAGTAGCCGCAAGCGGCATTTGCGTACCCAGTCGATATTAAATTTTAAAACAAATTTTGTGTCGGAAATTACATAGCTACAACGAGTCTAGAATTTGCTGGATTTGAAAACCTTCTACCTGCAGAAAATTCGAGAAAAAGAAATTCTTTCATGTACTGAAAATTTCATTAAAATTAGTTTTTTTGCAAACTAAAAGTTCTATAATTTATGTCACAATCAATGTGTTTTTTTTGCAATACTTTGGCTTTTTAAAATCTAAATTGCACAAACTATTTCAAATGCCTATTAGATTTTAAGCTATGTATGCCAATTGCCAATGTGTGAAATCACTGTTACTTCTATACATCAAAGGCAGTAAAGTACCATTACGTTGCCATTGCCACGTCAGCCATTAATCAATATCATTTATCCGAAAAAACTTAAAAACGTGCCATGTCCAATTTCCGTTTTTTTGTCTCCACATTTCAACGATTTTTTTTAGTTTTTTCTCCTTGCATCCCGATACCACACGTTACACATTAGCTCACTTCGTGTAAAATACGCCAGTTATAAATGAAAATTTATAGCAATCCAAACAGAGATTCATCAAAGTATCCTCGTCTTGTTCTCCTGTAGTAGATATTCTTTTTCTTTCCCAAAGAGAAAGTGTAAATGGAGAAGTACCACTTTTTTCACGCTTTTTTCAAGTTCTTTGTTTTACTACGAACAATACCATACCACTAGACGCTGCGACACTGTAAACCACACAATAACGTGTACACAGATAGATACTTATACGTATCTAAAAACTAGAAGAAAAAAGTTTGTTTCAAGTTGCCGTAAAAGAAGCGGTATACACACACTCAAGTATGAAGAATTTCCTACACAACAATGAAAAGGGTTTTTTATACTTTTGGCCAATCTGAAAGAATACAAGTGGGGAAATGTGAAGCTCACTTTTCTCCTCTTACTCAAACACGAAAGCTAAACGATGAATTGTTTTTTATCCCACAAAGAGAAAAAAAGCAGAGAGAAAACATGCATATCATTAAAATAGCCGTAATGTTTTGCAAAAAAACTCATATACATATATGACTTAGATGTGTTTCTAAAACAAGTCGGGTGAAATTGCGACTTTGCACAAAAAAAGAGTCGTCACGTCAGGTTCACAAAATTTCGCCAACCAAATAAGTTGAAAGTACAAATGGCTGAAGTGTGTTTGAGTAGATGAGTAGCAAATATTAAGTAAAAACCCCACCAGTTAGCTAAGCCAAGAGTACAGTACAACTGTTTGTTTTTGCGAATCGGTGTTCAATGAATACGTGAAAGTAAAGAAGGCAATAGGCGATGTAAAAGGTAAAAGCAACATCTTTTCTAGAGCAGCGTACACACACCACACCATATACGGTTGACAAGCAAAAAAAAGAAGCCGAACCAAACCAGCAGCGAAATTTTGACATATAAGAAAACGCTACAGCTATCTTTCACTTTAGTTTCCATTCTGGAACCTGAGCTAACGCAACGCAACGGAAAAGAGTTCTTTTTAGAAAATTTAGCAGCCAACTTGGTAAAGCCGTTACACGGTGATTCAGAGTTAAAGAATTTGCACGAGAGTAAAGATTTCCATCAAGTTTACGTTTGTTGAAACACGACCACTACTGTAATTACTCAAATTTTGTGGTGAAAATTTTGCACTTTAAAGTAAAGTCGGTGCGGTGTACAATCATAATTAAGTTTGAGGCTTTCAACACTGATTTCGTAACAGATAATTACAAGGTGATTGGACCTGTGAGGGTGGACTGTGTTTATTGTGAGTATACGCGAAATTTGTATATAAATCGTAATATTTTGTATTTCTACTAATTTTAGATAATTTTTATTGGAGATAATCCTAGAAAACGGTTCGCAAAATAAAGTAAACAGATTTACATCAACTGATTTTCGAACCACCAAACTTATTATTTTGCTCATAGTTTAAGTAACCTCCCTTTTTTCCAGTATACTTTGATTAGCTAACTTGATAAGGATGAAATACGTTATAAATTCATCAGAAATTATTAATTGTCAGTCTCTTATGCAACCAGCTTCGAGACATGAAATCTCAAAGTCGTGGGCTGAGTTTTTGCAATACACAAGTTCATTAGACACGCGTTCATAGCCCTGCACTGTTCATATCGTGATAAAAAGGCAAATTTATCCTTTCATCATGACCGTTCTTGTTATTGCTAATAATCATTACTATCTCCATTCAAAGCAGATTATTATTTACTACTAATGGCCATGAGGATCAGCATAACATAGCATTTCTGAGGAGAAGACCCGGTACACATAAAAAATAGCTTACATTAATTTTACCCCTTTGAATACTTAACGTATACATCTCAACTAGACGAACTAACCAATAATTTTAACAGCGGCTTAGCACCACTCATAAATCCTTTTTTCAATTTGTTTACATAAAACATTCTAAAAAGGATATGTTGCGGGAGAATTTTGACGAGATAAGCAGGCAGAAAGGCATCTGTTGCATATTTTACCTTGACGAACTGCATTGGTACAAGTGAATAGAAAATAGGCTTCCATCATGCATGAAAATGTCTTCTAATGAATGTGTTTTTTTTGCCTTGTGCATTTAATGTAAATTTCCTAAAAACCATGTACTTATGTTTCATACAAGTGATTTTTCTTCTGGTTCATATCACAAACTTAATAACTATCGTTAATAGACGGCATTGGCAAATGCTTCCTTTAAACGGATTCCTGGCACTATTAGTTTAAATTATGTAATTTTAGACCATTTATTGCATTGAATGTGGGATGTCTATCTTAAATTTGTTCAGATAAATAACCTTTTTGGGCAGTCTTATCTATGATCCCCTTAGAGTCATGAAATTAAATGTATTATTATCAGAATGCATAATAATTTATCTTGGAGGTCATGTCTGGAAATACACAGCAACATGTCATAAGATTACAACTGTGAAAAAATGAGACAATCATAAAAAGTAAATACAAAGTATACGTTTTGGTTTCTTTTATGAATTCAAATTACTGTGAAATATGAAGTTCTATAATCTTAATGATTACATTTCTAATCTTCCCCTCGCTTTCTCCAGACAAGTGTCAAAGTTGACTGAAGATAATCAGTTATTCGCTCAAATTTAAAGTACAAAAAAAAACCAGCGACGACTGCCATTGACCTTGACAGCATGGTAAATTGTAGTAATTCAAGTAGCTTGCACAGTTGGTAATGAAATGAAAATAATGTGAAAACCTTACATAGATTTTTTTTTCATCCCGCTAAAATTACAGACACTCATGGGTCACGGTTTTACGGCTTACTGGTCATATTTCAATGTACGTTCGCCTAACCGTTAATGATTTTTTTCTCTCTTTTTGGATTAAGGTGGTGGGTCTGTACACCAGACCAGATCTTTTTGGATTTGGAGTTGAAGAGAAAAGGAAAGTAAGCTATAAAAGCGCACAACATCATCATCACAACGGATCAGAGTCAGAATGGCTATTATTCAACAATGTTGTTGCGGTTGGACACTTCGGAAAGGATGTTATGCCAGTGCAACCTTTTCACTGGTAAGTAGAAAACATTAACATTTCCATTATTATTTCCCTCCCCTTAAGTTGTAATATTTGTTGAATTTAAGTTGTGCATGTGCGTGCATTAAAGCATGAAATCAAAACGACTGATTTCTCTTCAATTTATTTCTGAAATCAGTATTCCACTCTATTATTATTCTCAGAAGAAAGTAATACATTTGCAATAAAATAAGCTATGCTTTATGCTCAGGTAAATATTCATGCAAGCATAATAAAGGTACATAAATCTTTGGCAGACGCGATATACTACATTATTCGTTGGCCTGTTTAGAACCCCAACCCATAAGGCTTAAAACAGATTTTCTTTTTGGGGTTACATGAGATCACCTGTTTTTTGGATTGTCTGCTTGTATTTCTGTGTGTCTAGAAGACATTTGAATTCTATTTTCGTGATATTTCATCAATTTCGATTTAAACTTGTGTGTTCTTTGTTATTTTCCACATAAATTATCATGATTACTACTACTACATTAACATTTTATTACGTTTGGATACTTGAACTTGAATGAAACAAGTCACCCAGCTTTCTAAACATGAAACATGTTGGGTTAGATTCTGGCCCTAGTATAACTTAATACTATACCATTTAGTTAATTATTTTTTGTACTCCTTTTTTGAAGAGCACATGTCATATACACATTCATTCATAGTTTATGTTTGTTCACAAGCTTTAGCTTTCAAAAGAGTTGTACCCTACAAGGTTAAGTATAAAGCTGACAGTGAAAAGAGATGAAAGATGACTTGTTTTTTCTTCAGGATTCTGTTTTTGATCACTTCTGAAACAAACACTTGTTCGCACTGTCGAACAGCATAATAAACTTCTTTACTTACAAATATTTAAGGTATTTTGTCTATTTTTGGAAACACTCATTTCCATGAAAACATACGTAAAAGGTGCTTAACTTATTGTGGTTCAATAACGTCTATTACAAATGTTTATCATTTTTACCTTTTCCCTTTTTTACACTGATTATATAATGTTTCAACTATTTTATGAACGTCATAGCATCCATTTTTTGACGGAAATTATTTTGGTAGAAACTTCATATCATATTTTTCATCTAGCTCAACAAATTACAATTGAGCAAATGAAAATTTCACTGAAACTCTTTGGTTTCATACTAAACTTGCATATTAAGTGCTCATGTGGTATAAAGTTGCACGTTGATTTTCATTCAGCAGTTATTAAATGATAACTTTCATATATTCATTACGACTGTTACAGTAAATTAATCAGTCACTTCTGTTTCACATGTCAGTGAATCTGGTGCTGCTGGTACATAGTCAATAGTATACACTGCATATCTAAAATTAGAAGAAAGAAAACAATGAGCTGAAACGTGGATCCGTGTGCAAGGACTTACATCCAGACACATGAATCTACATTATCGTATTACTGGAGAGATTTTCAGAGAAAAACCACATTTGTTGGTATTGAACTAGAAACATTTGAGCGTCATGCAAATTCGAGAAGAGATTGTATGCTTGTTATTGTCTTTGTGTGTCAAATTGTTGCATTCTTGTGCCGTGCATAAAGTACAAAGCTTTTTGTATGTAACTCTGAAAAGAAGGTAGAAACTTCCCAGACCTTTCTGAAATTCGACAGTTGCAAATAATATTAGCTTTCATGCCATACCTGCTGAAACCTGAACTCACTTTTAATATATTTGCTCATCTTGTATGGTAAATCAGAGTAAAAAGGTTTTCTAAAAGTATGTCGACGTAGAATATTGAAAATGGTTCGCTAAACAAACATAAATATACTATTGGATTGAGCAAGTATGGGTAGAATTCTTCCTGGAATTTTTTCCCTGGTTGAATGAAATCGTAGTGGAAAATTATGAGAAAATAGGTAATATTGAACCAACATATAGCCATAATTGAATCCATTGATATGTATTGGTTTCGTATTTCGGAGAAATCCAAAGAGGTTAATATGAAATATTGGATGCAGTTAACTAACAAAAAGGAATCCTTTTGAATGTACTGCAGATTGAAAAAATGTGAAATCGAAGATCTGTTTGTACTACGATTCTCTTTTTTTTTTGTTTTTGAGAAAGCAATAATAGTTAATTAGGCATATTCCAAATGATAGTTTGGAAATATCATGTTATTTGAATTTTTTTAAATGAAAAATGACGTAGATCTGAAAGAAATGCACATAGCAGTGTTTCTATATAAATGACCATGCTAAAAATATTTCGTTCAAGAAAGCTGGAAGTATACAATCTTCACCCGTTCAAACTGAAAACACCAATACTACAGCCTTATGGGCTTGCTTTGATTTAATCGAAATTCCCTGGTTATATCAACTAGTTTCCCTTCTTCGATAATCTGTCTGCACCTATGTTCCATTTATTTCAGACAAAGATGATTTATCGTGGGAGTAGAAATAGTAAGAAATCATCGGATGAAAGAAAGCATAAAACGAATATGCAGTGCAGGAACAAAAGCAAATGGGACTGCAGTTCATTACTCTTTTCTAAAAAGTCTTGTTTTTGTGTTTGAAGGAAGGAGTCAGAACATCGCGTTTCTTGTAGACATCCCATTTCATTTGTATTGATATTCACCTTTGATTTGATGTTGTATAGGTTATTTGTGTGTTGATTTGTCTATCCAACTGAAAATTTAATTTTGAACACCGTGATTTGATGTATCACGAAGACATAAACTAGATAAATAAGACCATTATAATAGAAAGACTTATTGATTATGGAGAAGTCCTTTTTTCAATGCGAATGGAAAATTTGATAGAAAAGTAGAACGGAACAATGTGAGGCGGTGAAGATGTGTACATTCATAATGAAAATATATTTAAAAAACAGAACTTATACTATTACAATTGATGTATTTCAATTATCTTTCATTCCAAGTAATTCGATGCTAAAAATTTAATCTGCAAACCAATAATAGCCAACGATGAGTCCCGTGCATGCGCGCTAGATTTGTCTTTAAAAAAAAATTTTGTTTTTCTGCTCAAGGTAGACGTATGTAAATGTTTGCGAATGGGGTAAGAAAAACATGCTACAGAAGATTGCAAACATTACAAATTGTAAACCCGAAAAAAACGAAACTTGTTCCTACTTGTTTATTGCATGATAAAACACACAAGATTGACTGAAGTTGTTTGATTAATAGACTACGAATATGAAAATGGGAGTGCTTTTAAACTACTAATAAGTGTTCTATTAGGCATTTGTTAATTTTTTCAGTCAAACTAAATAAGCCCTAGAGGGTTATAACATTCAGATATATTACCAAACATGAATTCATTTGTACAAGGAACTTTAAAAACCAGAGAAAATAAGAAGTCTCCCTATTTTATTTTAAAACTAAATATATATTTTTAAACAGTTCGAATTATTAAGTTGACATTGTATTATTAGAATTTTCAGCAATGCTTTATGTCTAATTAATGGTGAAATATGAAACATTTGGTCTTTTTTTTGTTAAGCCTTCTCAAGACTTACTTAACGTTCAGTATATTGTATATTATTGTTTTTGTACAAGGTCATAAATGTCTGTTATATTTATTTTTGTTAAAAACCGACTTTCACTTTGAAAGCTTATGTAGGATTATTTTTGCGACAAGAATTTAAATTTTCTATTCTTAAGGTTCCTATTTTTAAATTCATGGTTTTTAAATGATGGGTTTTTATTTAAAAGCGACATTTTCCAAACATGAGCTATCCCTAAAATATTTCGTTTCCCTAACGTTTAGATGTTTTGAGAAAAAGTAACACTATCGCTACCTTGTACTTATGATGTTTTCGCATCTGTGTATTCTCACCAAACGTAGCACACCACTGAAATTTTGTTTTAAAGAAAACGACAATCTCTTGTCAGAAAGAGAAAGACTTTCTTTCTGTTTTGAAGTGGCTCAGTCATGTGTTATGAGAGAAAAAAACTGCGTGTTTTCAAAAGTTTCAACATTTTTTCGATTTACAAAACATATTTTTCTTTCTGAAAAACAAAATAGCTGGATCTTATAACAGGATACATGAGATAAAGAAAGTATACCACCAGAAGTCAAACAATTCATATGTGTCTAGTGCACAAAATAGCTATTCGGCATGTTATAATCTGCCACTCTGATTCTAATGAAATTGGAAAGATCCTCGTTATAAAGATTTCATACTTGTGATGATACTAATACATTACTGTCACGACAAATATATAACATTACGGTCCACCTTTAAAGTATAGTATATTGCGTACGAGCAAAAAAAATCAAGTATAGCTTACTATCACCTTAATCCCTACTCTGTTTTGATAAAACTTTCTCTTTCCCAAAAAAACCGAAATGAAAGAATGAACAAAGCTAGGTTTGTTGTTTTGACATTAGAGACTACAGCAGAATGATTTTCACGAAGAAAAAAATAAAACAAGATCAAAAAAGAGTAGAGCAATGTCAAAAACGTGAGATTGTGTGAAGTGTGAGATAAGAAAGAAAAGAAGGTGATTATATACCAATACGAAACGGCATACCCATCAAAAAATGAAGGCCATACCATATAGCTACATAGTTGACAACAAGGCAGAAAAGCATAAAGAAAAAAAATAGGTGATGATGATGCCTTAAACTTAAACTTAAATGAAAACTATTTCTTATGCATAGCTTGTTCGATACTTGTTTACCGGCTGGATTTACAATAACACCAAAAAGAAGAAATTACATACATATTACAACGCTTGTCAAGGTCAATATACATAAATTTCTCACACGTACCACACGAAAATGAAGAAAATGATTCAACATCTTCTCTCTACTAGCCTGTCTCAAGACATTTTTGTAAAGTAATTTTTGCCTTGGAGGACACTGACACGACAGCTCGTCGGCAACATGACGATACTTACAATTCAAGGAAGACCAACCAACCCACAACATAAAGTGCAACACAAGAGGATTGAAACAGGATTGCAATGAAAAACGTTTTGAAAAACTATGGTTTATATACATTATGCATGATTTTCACATAAATAGCTTTGTATCGTATCTAGAGCTGTGAGCTGATATGGAGGTGACCAGAATATACATGTATTGACGCACGTGCAGTATTTGTAGAGCCAGTACTTTTTGTTCTTCTTCTTTATTCAGTTACAAAGGAAAGCATTACAAGATGTGTGATTACTCTCTCACCAAATAAAACAACACGTCGGGAAAAAAGGGATTTACTTCTTTTTTTTTGTTATAATGTTTTGCATCTTGAAAATTGGATTATTTAGAAAATTACAGTTACAAAAGAGAAAAAAAATGGAGAAAAAGGCTACTATACAAAAAAGAGCCAACCACTTCACTACTATTTCTTGTCTCACTCACCCTCTTTCTCGATGTTGTCCCTATGAAAGCGGAAAAGATCTCTTGCTGGTTTGGTTCGTTGTGTGGTGCCCTTTTATTTAAGATGATCAAGAATGAATCAAGAGAGAGAGAGAAAAAAAACACAGTGGATTTGTTGTTATTTGAAAGAGAAAGAACTACTTCGCCACTGCTGCTTATTATTGCACTTACGACAGCTGCTTTCAAACATAATGGAGCAAGAAGAAAGAAAAAAAAAAGAATGACAAAATACCCTGAAGTAAGACGGTTAGACTGGGAAAGATACTTGGTATTTTATACATGTTATATATTTTCCCCCTTTTGACAGTCTATGCAATTCAGTGCACACATTCATTCCATTCAGCCAGCTTTTTTAAAAAACCGAATCGAGAGAGAGTACAAAATAAACTTGGTTTGCTAACTAAGAAACTGTTATTTTAAAATTGGGATTTTCTTGGTCATGTAATGTATATTGTATATATGTTGTATTTATGTATGTCAATACATTGTCCATCAAAAAAATGGAGAAGGTACAAGAGAAACGGAAGTATAACTATTCAGATATGTGTACTTACAATTTTTTGCCATATTTTTCTCCATTTCATAGAGAAAGTAAACGAAGATGAAAAAAGCAAACAATCTATTCATGAAAATGTAGAATGTGTGTAGTCAGGATATATGCCCAGCTATTTCTATATATTTCTGTGTACGTATATTATTTCTGTTATTGTGAGTATATACGTTACATAGGTCTATATTATGAACGAAGCTTCAGAGCTACCGTCGTTTTTTATTTTGTAAAGATGCGTACACCTGGAGTTTACTTTCCCGAGAGCTTTCTCTGACTTGACTTGATTGCCGATGCAATGGCAACTTTAATTTCCGATTCTATTTTACCATTGCTTAATGCTTTATACAAACTGTGTACATACAACTTTCGTCATACCAAAACTTACTAGAAATATGTGTGGATATTTGTGTATGTGATTTTGTTGCCATTGTTGTACCGGATATTACACAGTTTATCCCTTCTAACAATATTTAGTCTCGATGAAAGTACAATGATGCATGACCCATTGTTCATGGTAATGCAACTGCGCCATTTCATTGATCCCATTTAATATGTAGATTTACATTTTTCTACTCACACTCAGCTAAAGTGTATGGTAAGTGGAGTAGACTAACAACTGGCCCAAGATATAAACAAAAGCTATTGTATTGGCTTTTGGAATTCATATGGCTAGAAATTGACGTGGGTGTAAAATTATTTGCACAGGAGGCCTGTAGAGTAGATCCATGGCCACGGGATGTTATTCCAATAAATTGAATATTATAATGGGAGAACTACAGTCACTGTGAGGATCCAGTCAAAATTTACAGGATGTAGAGATAAACTAGTTACTTTCTCTGTTTTCCTTGCAAACATGTCAATGAAATGTATTTCTGCTTGGTGACCTGGTGATGATGGTGGTTTGGAATCATAACATCAAAACCGCTTATATGATTAGTCCCGGTGGATGGAAGCATTATATTTTCTGCACGTAAAGTTGACGGTGCCAGTCTGTTCTCTTGCTGTGAAAAGATGCGTGTCATACATAAATATACACTGGTGACTGGTGATTTTATGTAACGTATCTATGCTTATAACTATAACACCTTTGGGTGTTACACTACTAAATTTTATGCAGGGATGTTGGTTTTCCTGTACTTCAAAAAGACAAGACCTCGTATTGTGAAGCTTGAGAGAATCCCCAGAGAAGTTTGCGCTGAACTTGTGGAAAATTTTTGAGAATAAGAGATGCAATAAGGAAGTTCTATGTGCATAATGTCCTCGCGTTCGACCTTTTTTTTAAGTAAGCGATACTTGTATACACATTTTGTATCGTTGTTGCAAAATTATATTCATTCATTAGGTTGAAGTCAAAGTCATGCCTGAGGGCATCCGAGTTCTTTCTGGATGTGTATATAGCTAATATAACATAATTTATAAAACTACTTTCACATGCATTCTAAAATCTATGTAAACATTTTTTTAAACTTGTTTGTGGAGCCAACCACAAATATTTAATAATTTAAAGTGAATAATTTACATCATACAAAATAGTTACGCAGTGCATAAAGGCTTAGACTTACAAATGAAGTAAAACGGTAACATTGTATATATGGTTCAGGTTTTAAAAATATGGGCAGTGTTTCTAATAAAAAAAGTAGCATCAAAATATATTTATATACACAGGAAGTGAAATCTACCCGTATTAGTATTTTATGTATTTGATCAAATCTATTACATTTTCTACCAACAAATTTAATTCTACGAATCTGATTTTGCCAAATAAAGACATTGTCAAATGTACACGTTTGAATTTAGTTCCACAGGCACGTGCCCTACTACAAAATACACAAATGCTCTAATAAAAACCGGATGTACATGCATTTGAATCCTAAAAGTGGAGAAATAAATGAAAGGGTATATATGTTACTTTGCATGACGCATCAAAAACCTATTCATATAATTTAGGGTATGTCAGAAAAAATTATTAAGGATAGAAAGTCTTTGTCGTGGTTGTGTACGATCTCTCATCAATTCGTAGAAATGCTCAAGCTTCATTATATTGATAAAAAAAATCGAACTAGCTTTACAAACTACGTGTAGCATTTGACTTTTGAATAACATTGAAGTAAACTACAAAGTGCAAGCTAATTTAGGGAAAGTTTTTTTTCACATTTGAGATAGGTCAGACCTTTTTCAATCAACCAATTTAGACGACTCGCAAAATTCTCCAAATTTAAAGTTCAAGAAACCCACTGGCTTGACGTAAAAGGATTGATATTTGTTTTGTATGGATATTTTTTAAATCGACATTTTTGGAATGGCTTAAAAATTCATAAGAAATTGGAAATTCTGGAAATTGAATGAACCACGATTTCTGCCAATTTGGATTAAATTCATTTGTACATACGTCATACGTATCATGCAAAAAAGATTTTATGCAGGATTAAAGAAGTATCATTGCACAACTAATCCAGTGAAATGAGTAACAGATATTAGTTGTGACTTTTTTGTGAAAATATTCGGATCAGTTTTTCGCGAAATGTGAACCCTGATATAAAAAACGCAAGAATTGTTTTATGTATTATGTATTCACGTGCCGTGGCTTAAAGATCAATAAACTTGCTACTTTTGCTAGGTACTAAAAATGTAGATGATTTACGATAATAAAATGTAGCGTTCTTTACAGCAAAGTTGAGTAAATGTTCATTAAACAAAAATCTTTTATAGAAATGACTACCAATGGCGGAATCGCGACAATTTTACTATATAGCACCCTATTTACAAGTTACAAGCAGGAAATGAATATAATTGGACAAAACAGGATCACAAAAAAATACCGGGAGAGTTCATGTTATATAGTTTAAAAGAAAATCTTTAGGATTGTGACACATCGAGAAAATGTCTAAAACAAGCTCAAGTCCTAGTCTCTTTTGATTTATAACAGGGTGAAGTGAAAGCATAATTATTCACATTATCTTAATCCCTCCCATACAGTCTGATTCACTAACTTACGCACGCACTGTTTCCCATTTCTGCATTGCTAAAATAACACAGCAATTCCCATAAGAATAATAAACTATTATGTAGGGAATTCGGTTTTAATTCTCCACGAAGCCATGCAGTTTGGTCTTTTATAAATGACTGCTTTATTGGGAATAATTGAAATGGTATCTAAAAAAGAAACTGATTGTGACCTAGAAGCAATCAGAAAGAAAGTATTGTTTTTGCTTTCTATAAATATCAAATTAGTGAAAACATTTGAGCCTCAAACTACCAACTAAGCTGTACTTCGTGAAAATAATTTTGTGTTGGCAAATGAATGAGTAATTCGAACAAAAACAACAATTAAAGAATCTCAAATTCATGCAGCAGTTTGTAAAGTTTGGTAATACTGTTAAACTAGTAGACAAAGTCTAGAGAAACAATCTTGTAAACAGATTTGCTTTTATACGAACGACCAAGTGAACAATATCACTCGGTTTTAGGTGTGTGTCTGCACACACCAAGGCGTGTGCCTGCACACACCTTGAAGGTATGTATCTGCACACACCTTGAAGGTATGTGTCTGCACACACCAAAGTGTGTGCCTGCGCACACCAAAGTGTGTGCCTGCGCACACCAAAGTGTGTGCCTGCGCACACCAAAGTGTGTGCCTGCACACACCTAGATCATCATCATCATTTTTTTGAAATCGATCACTGGTGAAAAACTGGTGACGAGTAACCAACTTTTTATTTTTTTTAAATAATCAGCAAAAAATTTGCTATTTTTTAAAAGAATAATAATTAAACTTCACCGTGGACTTTGTTTGTTACAGCA
>JAQIWN010002679.1:0-15040 GCA_034699025.1 Entomobrya cf. arborea Gr-Col-00668 | reverse complement strand
TTATTTTTTGATACACATTTTGATAGCTTAATTCATTCAAAATGTTTTTTGTCTCTCGTCTTTGAAAAAGTATTCTGCAAATTTGGTAGTGAGTTTACATTTTATATCGAACAATTGTAAACATTTGATTGTAACAACTGACAGTGGTCATTATATTTTCCAATGCCACTCAATCTCACAATTATGTTATTGCCTATTGCTCACATTTATTTAATTTCATGTGATAACTTTTTCGTTTTAAAGTATAAATAGTAATTGACACCTTCAGGGGTGTTATTATTACAATTTTAAATTTACTTACTCTATAATTATAAAAAGATTTTATACCTATTAATTTCGTTGAAGAATTTTTTATTCACTGCCACTACCCTACCCCGCTCACAAGACAATTCGATAACCGTTTCGGTACAAGAGCAACAGGTACTCTTGTGCCAAATTACGGTTTGGTAAAAGGTATGTGTTTCTGAATTATGATTTTAACTAATGAGTAACAACAAACATTAACAGGCTAAATGAGCTTAACTGACATTCCCAGAATAACTAATCACACGAATCACATCAAAACGTATATTTAAGTGATTAATAGGATAATTAATGAGTAGAAATATATAGGTGGTAATTTATATAAGATATAATATACATACATATTGCTTACAATCAGTTTAAATTGTTCACACACATAAGAGCAAACCACAACCAAGACAAATACTTGTCACACAATCAATTAACTGACACCTGCATGCAAGATCGTAACAAATCGCCAATGAATATGTTGACCAATTAATTGACGTAATAATTTTTTGGGAAGTGCTTAGTTAACCTGCTAATCTCCATAATCATTTTTTTATTGGGAATAAATTTTTGGATTTGAGGGAAATGGGAAAAATTGATAATAGTTATAACAATTTGGAACCTGCCAAATATAAAATATCGATAGCCTCCTTTTGACAAATATAAATTTCACAAATCATCAACAGGGGGATCATCCTCATCAACATCCGCCTCTTCCTCGTCATCATCCTCGGGAAACGGATCATTATGATGACGCAGAGGATGATGATGATGAGGGACGGGAAGGTGGGGAATTTCAATATTGGAAATATTATTAGAACCTAAACTGATTATGGAGTTAGCAGGGGATAACTGTCAGGAAACATATTCTTGTGGTACAGGGCAGGGCAGTGAATCCTATAGTCAAACACTATCCATAGCCGCAAACCGCGCCCCGGCGTTGTCACAGACGTGGATTGGAGGTCGGCGAAGTTGAAGACGGCGACGACGACGGCGTTTCCTCCGTTGACCCCAAGCGCACAAAAGAACGATGAAAAATAGGGAGACAGCGACCCCTATTATTATGGCGATTACTGTGTTCATGTCACCAAACTCGAGACCACCTGTTTAGTTGTCATTATAATTATAAAACACACATATCACAACAAATCATACATTATCAAATTCTTCATCAAATGATTTTTTCTATCCAAAAAAAAACAATCAAACTTTTATAGCAGTCGTAATATTTTTTTAAAGAATATATAATTTTTAAAAAGTTTCTGGATATTAAAATGGAGTTTGGAGAGTTAATTTTTAAGCGAATTGTTAATAAATTGGGTCAATTAATTTACATCGTCAATATGCTTTTTATTTTCAATGAGTTGATGGTTTAAAATTTAGCGTACATGCAAAATATTTTTCTACAAAGTTTCTACTAATTTGTTGGAAGCTGAAATGAAGCGTATAACATGCAATTTGGTTTAAAATTGTAAAAAATTAATGTAGTTTTCATGCATTTTTTTTGGAAAAATGCAAATCAAGATAATTTACAGAACAAATATACAATAATTTAAACAAACCTTTCTACAATAATCTTGTAAGTTTACCTGTCATACTGCGCATTTCTCTTTTTTTTGTGTTCTTCTGAACGAACAAGACAGAAGTCTACTGTACTTATATTCTTACCACTATCATCCTACAGATTCCTTCTATGAGGCGATCACATACATTAAACTACACCGAACCGAATCATATCGACAAACAATATATTTGCAGTGTAAATGTAATTCATCATTGTTTGAAATAATTATATTTACTAAATTTGTATTAATGATTAAAGTTTACGTGCTACTGTTTTGTACGCTCATGTGCTAACGAAAAACTACATGTACTTAATCGACATTTAACTTACAGTAATAATTATGTATGCATTGCATCTTTTTTATCTATACTTAAATGTATGCATATTTTTAGATTATGTACTTTAAATACTGTTTACTTTTTAATTAATTTGGCATATTTATGTGCTGTATATAGTCACTCACCTAAAAAATAGAGTTAATTGCTCAAATATAAATTACATCTATTACACTAAAAAATTAATCAAGTACGGATATATATTGCTGCTTTGTATATAACTGTCATTTTAATACTCTGCATTTGTGATATTTTTTCTGTGCAAAAACGCAACAAAATATTAACTTTAATAGTCGTATTTTGTTAAATTATATATAGATAGAATATATATTTTGTTGTTTTTTAAGAAAAAACAGATTTACTGAGCTTCGATTTTACTCGTGCAAAATCAAACTAATATATTATATTTATGTATATTGCTGTTTTTTATTTTAAATAGATATATGAAAACTACTTGTTCAATTCATCCAGTTTTGTGCTAAATCTTGCAGTTTTGCAAAATAGTGCAAATTGCAAATTCTTGAGAGAATTGTTTGTTTTTATTAAAAGGTTTGAATCATTTCTTACCACCGTATTCTACGAGAGAGGCAGAGCCATTTTGACCAATGACCGTCATTTAATTGTGTTGTTTATTTTGTGTTTTTTGCATGATGTTGTTGGTGATGGATGACGATAGGATGTGGTGTGATGAATTTGAAATATAAGGGAAAGTCACTTTTTATACAAGTTTGTTTTTTTAAGTTTTAGAACATACATAATTTATATGTACGTTTTTTTCGATGCAGCATATACAATTATCTCATTAAGCACTAATTATAAAAGATGTAGCTTGCAAATATATTTTCACAATGCCGCCTGTCACAAATATTAATCATACCAAAACTTAATCAAATTATGTGATTTTTAAAAAGTGATCAGAATAACTTCATGTGAAAACAAAGTGGCAGATTTGATACAAAAAAATGACCAGTGTAAGTTTATATCAAGTCATTCAATCTGCCTGTCAGTGGAGTGGAGTAATATGGTAGTCATCTTTGTACTCCACATTTTTTCTACAGTTTTTTGGTGAAAAAATTGTGATAACTTATAACCTGCGATTTTCATGACACAATAATATCGTTTCCGAAAACATAGTTTCTTAAAACTTAAAAGAAAAGAAAGTTTTTGCGTTTCATGCAACTGGTTCAAATTCTATATTATTTTGAATGAAAATATATAAATAAACTTTTATACAAAATGATTTTAATTGATCCATGCATTTGTATAGTACATTTTTTTAAATGTAAAGAAAGTGGTAATAGCGTTTTAAGGAAAAAATTTCATGTAATAATTATCCAATATTTACAAAATAACATAAAAAGGTAAAACTGTATAATAGGACGGCTAGCAAATTGTAAACTTACAGCTTCAAAAGTTGCATATAAATTTTTTGGTAATGAAACATTTAAAATAATAGATTGAGTAAAAATATATTACCGCACTACAAAGATTACTAATTAAATGTAAATATCAAATGACATTAAAAAGTGAAATATAGGTAGATAAATAGCATAAATATTTTTTGTGCATATTAAGAATTTTTTTAACACGTGTTGTATGGTGATATAATTTTAAAAAATGTCTTGAAGACGAAGGGTTG
The DNA here is from genome assembly GCA_034699025.1 of Entomobrya cf. arborea Gr-Col-00668. Classification (NCBI taxonomy): domain Eukaryota; kingdom Metazoa; phylum Arthropoda; class Collembola; order Entomobryomorpha; family Entomobryidae; genus Entomobrya; species Entomobrya cf. arborea Gr-Col-00668. The sequence goes on along the minus strand of JAQIWN010002679.1, from coordinate 11,211 downwards.
CATTTTGCATAAATATTTATACAAGAAAGATAAATTCGCATAAAATGGGTAGTAGTGATGGTGGATCAAATCGTAAACAACACAACAACGGGTGGGTGTCGAAAGGGTAGAGAGAGAGAGATAAAATTGAAAAATCTTCAGTCAGAAATCATTCATTCATAAAATTTCATATGGCAATCAATCAGAGAGAACGAGCGAATGAACGAGATGAATCAAGATGAGCAAAAGACAGCTACAACGACAAGAAGAAGATGAGAAAAATGGAAACGCACCGTTACCTGTAAATATAGAAAAAATGGTGAAAAATACAACTTTTCTCTTTTTTTTACTAAGAAAATAGGAAGAACAATTAAAAATAGATACAAGTATTATCAATGCACATTCATTGCTGCGATTTTTAAAAAAAGTTTTTAGCTTTTCGTTTTACTGCTGCTGCGTGAATATTTTTAGAGTGAATTTATAAGATGCAACACACTTACTATAAAAGTATGCGATGCAAATGCGGTCAGCGGTGTAAACGCACATGATCATAATTTATAGTTAAAGACTTTTTAGATTTTTTAAATGCAGCGATAAACTTAAAGACATGGCAGTGCTATAATTACGCCGACTTCTGAGTGCACTCGCATATATAGTGTTTAAAGTGGACATTGAATAACTAAAAAGTATATAAAAATATTTAGATAGAGACTTGAATTACGATAGACATTATATTTTGTATTTTAATTTATTGTAGCAGTGCTTCTGTTTCAGCCTTACAATGTATTGATATCATGATGATGGTGGTGGATGTGGATGGCCTAATATATTACTCACAAGAAGATATATTAGCTGGTTAAATTGTCAGCTCAAGTTAAAGTGTAATTAGATTTATGATAAAAACATTCAATTTTTACGCGTTCTGATGAACTGAACTCCTTTTTCTTGCCAATAATGCTAAGACGAATGTGCTTTTCGTAGTGCCCCAAAGAAAAATCCAATTTTATTCCGAAAATGACAGGACATCCTATAAAACACTGAATTAGCTGCCTAATGAGATTCTGAATTAGTGAAAATAAATGAAATGGGGTTGGTTATTTACATTGAGTTTTGAAAGGTAATAAAATGACTAAAAATAGCTTTAAATGTTTTTAGTAATGGCTTCACTATTTAAAAAATCATTTCGGGGAAATTGAACAGCTCTTATTTAACAAGGAGTAGTTATGAAAAATTGTGTATGTACAATTATTTTTTTATGCATGCGTGTACAATATTTCTCCTAAATGTTTCAGATCAACTGTGCCAGATGCTATGCCATGCCAGGCGGTGCCACATTTTACAACGCGGTGCAAGGTGCATACGAGCATTCATGCAAGTAACACTTTTTGTACAAGAAGATAACGAGATATAACAGCAAATACAGTGGTGGTGGTGCGTGCCTAAAATGTTTGTGCTGGAGAGTAATATAATGTGCAATAAATTTGTGCAGATAATACATACAAAGTGCAGTTTACTTTTAAAAACGACAAGAAACAACTTGTGTGAACAAGGAGGACTGGTTTTTAATATAGTACTGCCAAGTACAGTTTTCATACTTACATTGTTCTTCGTCCGACATGTCATTTTCCCCTTCTTCAGTACCACAGTTGTCTGTACCATCACATCGGAGCTCTGCTGGTATGCAGAACGAGGACTTGGAACAACGGAAGTAAGAGTGGTGACAGGGGGTTCCAGAAGATCTGTCTTGTACTTCCGTCCACACTGCCCGAAACCCTGGAGCTCCAACAGCCTTGTCTGCTGTAATAAATCTGAAAAATCAAAAGTACGAGAAAAATATTAGGTCAATATAATCATCAAACTTTTTTCTCGATAACTTCCTGGTGTTTTGAGAAAACTGTTGACACATTTTTGTGCTTCTGTGAAGTGAATTAATACAAAATATCTTACGTGACACGCATCAGGTTTCTTGCAGACACGTATTGACTATTTTCTACCATTAAAGATTCCCCGCAGAGCTCTACAGGAACTCCATCAGGATCCACCCATATTCTTACTGCTGCCGCTGGACAACCACGACCTATTGCATAGAGGCATGGCATGAGCAAAAAATGAAATTTGCACTATCATAACAAATTAAGTTAATCATTTATACAAAACGTTTGAACACTGACCATTTGGCTCTCCCTCAATTGCGAAATTCTGAAAGTGGAGCATGACCCTGCTTCCAGGACGTACAGAAAGGTACCAATTGCACGTTGCACTACCTTCCCCTTTTGAGGGCCCATCATACTTTCCAGGCCATTTCGGAGAAGTTAGTACACCGCTTTGTGCTTGGGTAATATTTTGTCCACACTCTACGTTCGAAAAGCCAAACATAGAAAATAGTATTATAAACAGGAATTTAATAGCTAAAGTTTGTATGATAGCTTTTATGCAAATGGAAGTTACTGTACCTCCGAAAATTGTTTTGGCAGTGAAGTAAATGTATCTAGCTTTAAATCCGCTAGAAACCCCTTCGTCATCAGTGTGGAGTATCACTTTGAGGGCGGAAGCTTTCTCACGGGATTCAATTGGTCCAGGAGCAGTTGAGCCACAGTAGCGACCGACAAGTCGGTCCTCTGCATCGTTTATAACATTCCAGATTTCAACCCAGTCTTCGTCACAATAATCACTGCAAACGCACAGCAAAATATTGTGTTTCCAGATAAAATTGAATTGTAATTAGATTTATACTTCAATCTCGTTATACTACTATGTATATGTATACACCAACTTACGCGTAAGCACCACGGTCAGTATAATTAAATTTATCCGATCTCATCTTGAAGTTGTCGAACACTATACGAACTTGCTCGTTGGGTTGCTGGAAAAAGATGTAGGTGCAGTTAGTCATGGAAGGGTAGTTGGAAGGGAATCGGGGCGAATTGAACTCGCCTTTCATACGGCTTGAACTATAGTAGGTAAAGTGGCATGAGCCGTCTGGTGCTGCAGTGCCAGGTACACGGTACTCTGCAAATTAAACATGAAATATCGCTTACATTGTTTAGTTCCTTGATATTTCCGACATTAAATGACATCATGATGACACACATGCTTTTTCAGTACTTTACCTGTCTCAAATTGGTAACGTCCCTTGAAGCCAGATCCAACAGTTTCGCCACTACTAAATACCAAAACGAGTCTTGGCCCATCTGAAACTACATCGTGTGGTGACTCCTTCCCGCAAAATTCATAATCAGCTTTATCATACGCTTGAATAACCTCTTGCCCTTTCAAGTATACTTTAAGAAATCCATCTCCACATCTAATAATGGAAGATAAATTAAATTAATTAGTCAACCTTTTACCTTCTCTGTCTCTCCTCCGACTTGACACCAACATAACACCACAACGTATACATTGTTAGATTAAAAGCGAAATACAATTTTACTCTTATCCTTAGTATTTCTTGTGGGAAATCTGACAGAGTCAGTTATAGTCAACTTTTAACTTAATTATACTCACTTCTTTGGTTCTGACTGATTTGCGGTGTCTTCTTCACTGTTGATATTTGTAATCACGTCAAACTTTTCAAAAGACAACCGGACTCGTTCCAAATGCTGTGGATCCTGAAGTCCATAAATGAAGTATCGACACACAATTTTTGGTACGTAGGGAAATGGGTAATTGGGAGAGTAGACGACACCAGCGGATTGTCCCTTGCTGAGAATCCTTTGATCACATTCAGTGCCCCGGATGTGGGTTCCCATGTTCTTTTCAATAAAGTCTGAACAATAAAAGAAAAAGTTGGCATAATTGTATCATGAGCTTACACAAAAAGGAAAACATTATCATCATAACCATATAAGTAATCGATTGAACCATTATTTTGCAAAAACCTCAGTGAGAAGTAAGGCCATGTTTTACTTGGAATATTTAGTGAATTAAAGATGTCCCAAACAATGGAATACATCTAAAGATAGTTTTCTTAGAAAATATACTTTCTTTCTATGACAGGATGACAAGAAAAGGCCATCTAAAGTCATCTAAACCTTTTGTACGTGAACAGCACAATGTCTATCAAGATATGACAGAAAACTTCAAAATATGATGAAGTAATTTGCCCCTTTACGCGACTACATGTTCTTTTCAATCTTTAGTAGTGCCAAAGGGAAGCAGAGTATGAGGTATAATGGGGGATAAAAGTCATCCAAAGTGGGGAATTTTTTTGGTAGGTAAGGCACACGCTGAAGAAAGGGAGAAAGGATTACTACTACTTCTCAACTTCATTGAAAATGTGATGAAAAGGGGGAAAATCGATAAAATGTATGTATGTGTATTCTCTTTTCCTCAACTCAAGTCTCACACACATCAAAAAGATGCCAGAAATAAATTCTTGCTGAATCCTTCATTCAATTTTACTTCCTGGAAGCTATTTTGGAGGGAATAAAATTGATAAATAATATATGAAAAAGTTTTTTTTCGTGTTGCTTTCTCCGGGTAGTACGTGCTGTATCTGTTGATTTGCTCTCTTGTATCTTCTTCAACTTTACCTAGTTTTGACATTTTTTCTCGTATTTTTTAAATTCGGATTTTAGCGAAACATTAGCAAGTTGCGAGTATTTGTATAATGGCATACTTAAAAGCTGGAACGGGCTCATGGCTCATATTATAAAAAATGGGCATATTCATTTTGAAGACAAAAGATGTTAATGTTAGACAGCTACGAAATTGTTGACGCTAAACTTGTCTTATTAAAATTTATTACCCTGATCCAAACTGACAAAATATGAAGTATAACTTTACCCCAAAGTTCTGTACCTAATTATTGGACTAATCATCAAAATTCTTTACTGAGCTTGTATCAGTTTGGGCTGACCGTACATATTTTGTTCATACAACAGATCAATTGTCACTTGAGCCGGGGGATATAATAGCGTATTGTTTTATAGATAAACACATGGATGAGCAGATTAATCTTGCACAGAATAGAAGTATCATATATTATCCTTAAGCTATCAGGCATAAACATTAAATAAGTCAACTTTTCGCACAATATATGTATTGAATTACATAATGTCAGCCATTTTTAAGTTAGAAAAATTCCCTTCATACACTATTTTTATATCAATTGACAAGAAAACATTTTCGATCTGTTTTCCTAAACATCATCATCAAACTACATCACTGTCAACATTCTCCTCCCTTCGTTGTCGATGTCGGTCCTTGCAATAAAAGATGAAAAGTTTAAAACCACACACACCCACCCATAATTTATGTACAACATACGACAGTTAAACATTATTCTAAAAAACGAATGTAAAAGTGCTGAGGGGTAAGTAAACGAGTTTATGCGAGTGAGGAAAATAAGGAAGGAAGTCGATAGCAGCTTCATTTTCTATTTCTGCAAAATCAGCGATCCTTTTTTCTCAGTGAATGGGATGAAGAGTGAAAGTAAAGTAGTGAGAGTGAGAGCCTGTCTCTTTTTTCTACTTTTCATCACCAACATCAACTTTCATGTTGATCCGCATCATCATCCCCATTTAGCAACATTGTAAACACGCTAAATGTTAAATTCAAACTGCAACAGTCGCAGAATAAGAGAAGAACGAGAGAGTCTTCATTTTTTAAGTTGAAATAAAAGTAAACAAAACGATGGACGGGAAGTAAACAAGTAAAGTATGTACTTGCGTTTTTTGCTTTCATCATGTTTATACGAAATCAGTTAACTTCCAGAAAAAAATACTTTACGTTCGTTAGACTTGTAAAAAACGGGGAAAAAGGGTGGTAAGTAACTAAGCTTAAGTTTGTGTGATGTCCATGCATATCTTTTCTTTGAATCTACACATTTTTAAAAATAGCGTAATCTTTCCCCATTCTTTTTACTTTCTCTTCATGTTTTTTGCTTTTTATTGCTCAAGACAGACCGACTGGTAGTTGGTAGTGTTTGCAATGTGCAACAACTACTGATATACATGTGTATTGTACTTATTTACAGTATGCTTCTTTTTCCTAAAAAAACTTTTTTTAACAACAAAGATTGATCAAAATGTTTACCAAGTTTGACAAAGCTTTCAGAAAACTCCCAGACTCCTTTGAAGCCACGATTTTGAGACTCTGTGCTTCTCTCAAGAGTGGTGAATGTGACGAGCATGAGATGTGCGCTTGAGAATACGACCAAGTTGCGCTGCTGTCCACAGTACGTTCCAATTAGAGGGGCTGTAGGATCCATCCCGTCGTATACTTTCACTTCGTCAAAGGGACAGCTACACAAGAAGGAAAAAAGAGAATAAAAAGAAATAGTTTTATATTTATACATTACATATTTTTTTAAAAGCACGATGGGGTGATGCTGATGTTGATAATGCTTGTGTGCTTTATTTCAAAGGTAAGCTTTTAACACGAATACGAAAGAAACGGATTTTTTTTGGTAGAATGCTATATTTTTTCTTTATATTTACTCTTTCTAGACAAAGAAACAACAAACAGGGTAAGCTGTGCTAACAAATGTATGAGAGTAATATTAGATGAAAAACAAAGGATATCTTTTGAAAAATCTTAGACTAATATAAATTTTTCTCCGGACTTTCCTTCCACAAAGCTCATTGTTTTGCAGTTCATTTTCTTGGGTTTTTTGTTTCATTGTCACATTTTATTATTGTTTGTGTAATAAGACACGTTTCAACAATTTACTGTTAGCTATAAACAATGTGCAAAAGGCTATTTCCTTCGATGATTGTATACAATTAAGACGCAGAATGGCAAACAGAGGCATTTTCCTTAAATTAAAAAAAATGTAGACACTAAAATATTCAGTAAAGTGTAAACAGAGACTTAATCACTTAAACGAAAAAAATGCTCATCTAACATGAAAGGAACCAAAAAATGAGAATCATCTTGATGTAGAAAGATATGCATGTATTTAAATGATTTACAAACTGCTGACGTGAAATTTGAAAAAAAAATGCCATGAACAACGGACGGCAGGCAGACTGGACTTTTGCTTTTAAAAATATGATACACTGTACACCAACACCAACCAATTGTCTTAAAAAAAACCTCTATGAATACTTTCACTTACTGAGCTCCACCGTAGAAAACATCAAAGTCTCTGAATTCCAGGCGGATTCTTTGTCCTTCAATTCCAATAAACTTGTAGGAACAAGAGAGGTTCTTCGGATAAACGCCAGGATATGTTGGAGAAATTAAGTCACCATTGCGTTTGGATGCTCCTTGTATCGTGTAACTACACAATGTACGAGGGACAGGTGTACCAATTTGGTACGGGGCTATTAAAAACAAAAAAGAAAAGGTCAATTGAGAAAGTGATTAGAACAAGAACGGGTTCATTTATATTTCATCGGGAAATTGCCGTGGCCATTTTATAAATAAAAAATTCAATGGATTGAGTTTGTCAAGTGGGTTTGACCATTGTTTGATTAGTTTTTGCCTGTATATTTAGTCCACTTACAGTTACTGATGAAAGAATAAGTTCCTCTGAAAATGGTTTCATCTGTAGAGTTTTTATCAGAGTAGAAGCCAATTGCAATTCCACCATAAAGTGAGATTCGTCTTCTAGGTGGGATCTTTCCACAGTAGCGTCCACTAAAAGGTGTTGTAACAAGGTCGGTAGGATCCGTGCCCTCAACTTCCGTCCAAATGTCTACCCACTCATGAACACATCTGGTGTAGAAGGATGTGAAAAATAAACACATATTTAATTTTTAAAAACCACTGTACACAATCAACGCAACTAAAATTTAGAAAGCTTGCTTTCTCTCTCGTTCGCTTCAACAAAAAAATATCAGACCAACTTACTCAGGTGGAGTGCCTCTCACGCTGAACTGGGTGAAAACAAGCTCAACTCTCTGCATTTGTTCAGGCAAAAACATGAAAATGCATTGGTACAAGTGTCCCTCTTCAGATATCATTGTTGGAGACTCAAACGTTCCATTGGGAGAGCCAGTAGTTCCATTCCACATAAACAACCGATCACATTCTAGAAGAATTTTATAAAGGGGAAAATTTCCGAGAAAAAGTTATTAACCACGTAACAAACATAAATATATACAAATTAATTATTCTACAGATCAAATCACAAAAGCATACATTATACATAAATATTTGTAAGCGCTTACTGTTTGGCATGGGTTCTTCATCATCTCCAACAAGACTGCTCCCAACACCATTTCCACCTCCATTCAATCCTCTTCCAGTTCCACTTGCTACCAACCGACTTAGATCACGTCGAATTTGAAGTGGATTTCTTTTCGTACCCCCTCCACTGCCAAAAGTTGAAGCTGTTGTGGAAGCAGAGTAACTGGCTGACAATGAAACGTTAGTATTTTTATTAAGAGGATTACTACTCGTGCTGCTGCTGCTACTTATTCTACTGGCTCCCCCAAAGAGATTATCACGACTGATAATAATTGAAGGATCATCGCCAAGCATGAGTTGATCCACCTCCTCCACCATGTCATCCACTACAATTGGCTTATTGTTATTGTTGAAATTGGTATTACCATTTTGTGAAGAATGAGGATACCTTTTACTACTAACAGATTTTGAAGCGGTTGCGCTAGCTGTTGGTGTCAGTACCATTTGCTTATCACGACCATCCTCATTTTTATTTTTTGTAATAAGCTCTGCAACTATTCCATCATCTGCTGGACTGCTATTTAGCTCTCCAAAAATTGTTGGTGAAACTTGATGATGATGATGAGATTGTTGTTGCTTATTGTTTGTCAGTTTAGATTTATTTGGAGTTCTTTGTTTCAAGTAGTTTGTCGACTCCCTTGATGATGATGGTAGTAATAAGTTATCATTGTTTTTTGTTGTTTTCGTGGAAGAAGTACTTTGCATAGGGATTTTGTTGCTGTCATCATTACTAATCTCTTCCCGTCTGCCAACTTCACTGATGTCCTCATTCTCCACTTCCATAACATCATTATCATCAACAATAACTTCATCTTCATACTCATCTGCCGGTGGGTCTCCGAAACGAAATACTTCATTGTAATGTCGCTCATCTTCCTGCTCGGCTTGCTGCTGTCGCTGAAGAAAACGATGATTGTGATTGGATAAGGTTGGTGAGGAGATTTTTCTAACGATGGAGGAGGCAGAGTCTCCTTCTACTTTACCCGCACTACTGTTCTCATTAAGATAATGGAGTGTTGCCGTTGAAGACGACGGAATTAGATGGTGCTCATCGTTGTTACTCAAGCTGGAAGATGAGAAGGATGAGGTATATTTTATTGATTTCAGTTTTGAAGATAATAACGAAGCTGATGATGACGAAGACGATGAAGGAGATGATGGAGAAGAGGAGAGGAAAGAGGATGTCGAGTCATCTGCCAAGAGTAGAGATCCGGAAGAAGGATCACCATCACTGCTGCCAGTAGCTGAAGACTGCTTACGAGCACCGAAAAATTTCCCAGCTCCTTGTTTCGAGGTAGCTGGCACTGAGTCGGTGAGTGTTGTTGTGGCAGTAATCGCCGTAGGTCTTCCTGCCGATGAAGATGATGACGACTTGGCTTGCTGACGATAAGAACTGGAAGAAGTGAAGGAGACCAAGCGTAGGAATTCATCCCGAGCATTGCTTTCCCCATCCCTCCAGGTGGGTTTCTTTCGTCGCCTTCCCGAAGAAGAGTTGTCGATTTCACCTTGTGTGTCCTCGTTGTCGTCGTCGCCATCATTGTCACTCTTGAGACTTAGTAGTCGTCCACGTCTGTTTAGTTGACTGGTATCTTTATTGTCTTCGCGGGTGAAATGGTGGCGAAGATTGCTGGGTTGGTCTGTTAAAGTTAAATTGTTAAATGATATATTATGAAAATTCACTTAAATTTGTATGCATACATCACATCCGTGTTTACAGGTTAAATCTACATTTTTCAGAGAATTTTATGTTCTGTAATACACCGAGTCAGGGTCATAAATTATGTTCACATAATTTGTGAGATTTCAAGATTCCGTTTTTCCGCTTCGCATGCAACTTGCATTCGTTATGGCTCATTACCTATCTTCACTCATTTTTTTGGCGTAACACACTTCCTGTCTGTACCCAAAGGAGCATAGAAGCTCTTTAAATTGTGGAAAGCATTATAAAGTTAAATATTTTCATAACGTCATGTTTTTGTTAAACGGTAAACGATTTTTCCTTCTTCATGGCCAAAAATTTAAGGTGAATCTTGGAAAAACTTATTATTATTATTATTATTATTATATCAACAATCAACGCCCCGTCCTGGGTCATTAGGTTGATTGGATTGGACTTCTTACATTGAAAATACTTTGTTCTCTCTATCCCATCCTCCATGTTTTTATTTTGTGAGGATTATTTTCAAGCTTATTTCATCATCATGTTTTTATTTCCATCCGGTATTTTATAGCGATCATATCATATATCATACAAGTTAGCATAATCAAGTTCATTACTGTCATAAAAACTTCACCTTGTACTTATAATGATGGGATGATTTAGCTGTTTGACGCGACGTAATGAAAATGAATGCGTAATACAAATCTGTTTTTTTATATCCATGTACACTTTCACTCTGGAAGTTAATACGATAAGGTGTAAAAAGCAAGGTTAAGAAATGATGATATACATTAATGAGAATACATTTTTACATGTACGGTTACTATAAGAAAGAAGAGCTGTCTCCGTGTTTTCTATTGGAGGAGCTGGATAATCGTCCATCAACGTTTTGTGATGCATGAAAAAAATATGTAGACAAAGTAGTTATAAAAATAAAGTTTATAGAAAATTTACTCGCTCATCTCACAAGTCAGTGCTGAGGTAATGATGATGACGAATATGAGATGATAATCGTGATCATCATCTTGAGTAAGAACGGAATAATAGTTCATACTACTAAAAATGAACTCTTGGGAAGGGAGATGTATGCTAATTTTCTCATCTCCCTTACAATATCTCATCCTAAACTTAACATCTTTCCTTTTTTAGTAAATTGTGCTGCTGAATGCTCCCATGTTTGCTTTCCCTTTTATCCCACTTTTCATTTTCACGGAAGTTTTCACAAGTTAAATGAATGGGAGTATCAGTATATCCACCATAACATAACATACGAAACCTAAAAACTATGAGATGTATTTGAGATGAAAGACTATAATTCAGAGAATTCAAGTGACTGCCTCAAACGGCCCTGTGTCAAAAAACGTTTGTGACAATCTCCGTTTTTGAGATAAGCCGGTGAAAGAGTTAATCTGATCCCTTAGAACAATAATCTTTTT
>JAQIWN010002678.1:0-15044 GCA_034699025.1 Entomobrya cf. arborea Gr-Col-00668 | reverse complement strand
CTCGTTTCCAGCATTCTGCTGAGTTGTCAATGCGCTGCTTTCCAGTTTCATTTCTGTACCAATTTTGGCATACCATCAAATCTTGCACGAAAGTTGTAATGTCAATTTTCTGGTTAAAATTTTTGAAATGACAAAACAAGATTATTAGAATCATAAACCATGGTTTAATGAATAAACAAAATGTTTTAAAGGAATATACCACTAGCTGGGCGCAATCTGTTTTGTTTCTGTACTGTGCTATGTAATTGGGAAGTGACCATCCAGGACAACACTCATATACAGCATCCTTTTCACATAATATTTTATAACTATGTAGGTCTTCAACCTTTTTCTGGAAGAAGCACATCAACATTATTGTCTCATAGTCAAACACATCTTTCGGATTTTTCAGCTCCAATGCTATTCTGGAGAAGTCCTCCACTGAAAAACGTTAAACTATTTTTTAACTTGTGTCAAGTATATTTTTCCTAGTTTTTAGCACAAATAGAAAATTAATGCGAAAAAGTTAGATGATTTTCAAATAAAAATATTACATGGACTATGTGTGCAGAGGTCACGATTATTAAACTCAAATATATCATTTTCGTCATCATCACTTTCAGAGAGAGTATGGTCCTCTCGTCGTCTCCTCTTCCTCCATTCTCGACCAGAGAGCTTTTCGCCAGGGTAGTTTTCCAGTACCTGAAGTTGGTTTATCTCATTTTTCAGATTTCTTAAAGTAATCATCCGATTTGAGATAGGGGTTGATCTCGTTTCAAAACCCTGAAAGCATGTATAATATGCATACAAGATCAGGATGAGAAATAATCTTTCATGCAAACATGATGCACCTGAAACACCCTACATCTTAAAATAATTAAGGCATGAGATATTCAACTTCATTAGTGGAATTTGTTGTCAATTCATACTTCCAATTACACAATCGGAAACTGAACTCAAGATCTTTCATAGATAATATTATGAAGATTATTTAATTATGTGCATGTATTTTGATTCAGCTCTCATTTTGGACGTGGGTGTTGGAATTGGAAGCTCTCATGCATCAGCTCTAACATGAAATTTGTTTGCGCTTTCGCGATTTAATTGAATACTATGCCAAATGTATATATTCTGATTTCATTGAAATGCTTTCTCTACATACCAAATATGGATCATCGAATTCAGGTAAACCATACTCAGATAAACCTATCCAAGTAATTGTGAAGGCTATTAAAATTGTGATTAACAGCACAACTAACGGCCTCCGACTGAATGCAATGGCTAACCCTTTTATAAACGGGTTAACATTGTTTTCTCCATCGTCATCCGAATTATTTTGACTAGATTGGGATTGACAACTGCATTTGCAGCATTTTATAAAATTATCAAACGCACTCCTCCATCCATAGGATTCTTCAGTAAACTCATACGAGTTTGCACAAACATTTGTGCTTGTTTCAATATTAGCCGATCCATTATTGTTATTTCTCGATTGCACTTCGTTCTCATCGTCATCATTCATTTTTTAAAAAGAGATGCCTGAAACGGCATCGAAAAGATGTTTTTTTTTAGATTTGTTTAAACCATTCCATGAGATTTAAATAGTGCTTCATACGACTTCGTATACTTCGGCAACTTTTCTCAACACTTTTGGTCATATCACTACGAAAACAACGCACCAACAACAAAATCACGATTTCAGCACTCCATATTTAAGACACATGACGCACTGTCCTAAACATCATCCCAGCACCAGCATAGCATGAAGTTATCATGTATATATTATGAATTTCACTTGAATTACTAAAATTTTGCACTAATCTCAAAAGACAAAGTTATGCATACAACTGAAAAATATCACATCGAAATAAAAAGGAACAAAAATTTACGATGAATTTTAACAGAGCATTTAACAAAGGGAACTTTGCATTGAACTATGGAATATTTTCTTGTCTGCTGAACACATTCCTTATTTTTTGCTTCCATTTGAACAGACTGAATACTGTAACATGAGGGTTAATGCTTTATATTGTGTATTCTCTCTGGCTAAAGGAATTTTTTTTACGAAAATGCAGACACAAACACCGCACCGCTTGTTACCTTTCCTGCACCTGCTAAACTTACATTATTACCTGTTCACATAGACTTTTTTCTGCCGCTTTACATGTATTATTGTACAAACAATGTTTCCATTACCACCACAATCGCCTTCGGAATTTAAACAAGTAGTGTGGCAAGAGCTCAACAATGTCAGTCAGTAGGATCATCCTCACCCTTTTTATTCATCCACTGTCCTAATCATCATCATGGTTTTAGAAAGAATTCATGCATACTCGCACGTATTAACATTCAGGTGTGCGCATCTGTTGTTACGAGTTTATATGGACAGAAAATCAAGTATATTATTGTCTACGAAAGGATATCATCGTGTCTTCTTGAGGAATTGTTTAAGAGGTAGTTTACATCCAGAATCCAACATCCAGTCAAGAATATATGTACATATGTATGAATATAACACAATATTATATTCATACACTTGTTTAGGTTCTCGATTTCAGTAAGTTGCTCAGTATAAATTATGGAAGCCCTTTTATATTTTCCTTTTGTATTAAACGTTTCGGCTATCAGTAATGAAAGAACGTATTCATGTTCACGAGCGTCAGTTTCAGTATTCTATCGCATCGGGTATATTTGTTTGTACTTTTGGCCTAAAGTGTTCAAGCTTAAAATCATGATGAGGCATATCATATCATATTTCCTCTCTATTTATCACTGGAGTGGAGAGGGATACAAAAATGTGTACGAAAACAATTACCTCATTTGCTTCAAGTTGAAACAAGCCCATACAAGGATTATTCTATCGACGATGTACTTTAAAAGAGGTAGGCGAAGAATGAAATATAGCCTTGTCTTGTCTGTCGAAAAGCAAAACATGTATTTAAAGCATGTTGACTAAAGTAGCCCATACATCCAGAATTTCCTTTAATATTAAAGGCGGGCGGAGATGTAGTTAAAGTCTATTTTTTGTTTATTGAGGCCTACAAAAGTTTTAGTTTGTAGAGATCTTGCTATTTCGACTATTTAATGAAGCCTCTTCTTGTGTTCAACCTTTGCTCGTGTTGGCATCCAGAAAGAAAATCGTAAAATGCTGGTGCTGGACATTGCAAATCATCTCATATTATGGCTCGATGGATGTTTGCATCCAAATTGTTTGCAAACCACCTAAGAAAGATATGCAGGCATAGTTGATGATCGATGATGTGATATAGCCAAACGACTTAATAAGTAACAACTTGTCACGTATCCAACCAGAAATTCTGCAAGTCACCCAGATTCAAGTCAGTTTGTATTTTTCAAGCAGTTTAAAATAAAATCTGAATTTCATCGCTAAAGCCACTTACTACAAGGTTTAACTGAAACCACATGAAAATGATGCTAAGTTCTCAAAATAAACGTGCAAAATGTATATCATCAATTAATGAGAACGAGCTCGGGAAAAAACTAATTAATGACTATGACTATCCATGTACCTTTATTTGCTAGTATGGGAATTGAGGACACAAATTATAATAGTTAAATAAAAGGTCAATAGCAAGTCACTTCATTTTAAAACAAGATACTTTATTATCGTCACAAATTCTAGTAATTTCTTCAATTGAAACAAAGATATTTCATTTCAAATTTGTTGTACAATTTATCTTTTAAATATTATATAGCACAGTGAAAGTACTTCTTTCTCGTTGAGATACAATAGTTTGCTTAGATTTCGTGATAACTGCACAAATGCTGTTTTCCGGGCTTCTACTATTGCCATAAGATTCAAACCTGGAAATCAGCACTTACTTATCCTCATTTACCATCGAAATATTCTACCCAAATGTAGGTTATCGGATCCGCTCTTTATTAGAAAAAAAATATTTGAAATTACCAAATGAATTAACCACGCCATAATACGTTATTTATGAACTCTTGAAATAGTTGTTGTTGACATTATCAATAATCATAATACTTCGGTGAAATTTTTTAATAGAACTTTACCTACAAAATATATTCAGAATACACTAAAAATATCTTCAACAGGGTTCTTGGGTCGATTTACTGTCTCCAAACTTTACGCATAGTGAGCATGGACCTTAAATCTCTTCATACGTGGTTTTTATCCCGAACATTTATAAATTAAGCAACTTTAAAAAACCATCATAAACCACCTTTCAATTTCTCTGGTATTGTATAAGGCTACTGGCCACTTAAACGAATCGGCTGAACTGTTTAATAAAAAATATGCATAGTTATATTTCAACCTGTTGTTGATACTTTGAGAAAATAAAAGCGATTTACGTCGCATTTCATTTATCATTCATGAAAAGTACACGTTATGATTTTCGGAGTGTTTACACCGAATTCGAACACATATATCTCATATATTTCTAGGCTGGCAGAAAGCGTGATTTAAAAGAGACAAGAGGCAAAATTAATAAGTTTGGGACAAACATATTTACCAGATGAAATGATACGACAATATGCTGACATTTATTTGTGCCAGGTTTAGGAATGAGTGAAAAATTCAGTTTTATATTAACTCCAACTTTCATTCCGAGCTTCTGATTGATGGCTGATGAAAAATCTATTCTACTTAATTATTTAAACGCATAAATTTGCAAACACTTTTTTATCTTTATTACTGTCACAATCAAGTTTGTCAACAACCTTAGTTTTTTTGTAGGATTTCTTCAGGCCAGTTTTATTTGCATTCGAAGTAATAAGTAAATTGTTAACCTGTATTTAATATGTTATTGTTGCACTGAATATAGGTTACAGGTACGCATTTTATACAAAGTAAACTTACACATTTGTATACACAAGAAGTATTCATGTTTCACTGGGAAATATTAGTTTTTATTGATTACAATGCATACAAGCAATAATACCAGTTTCTTCTTTTGTATGGCAGGGCAGTGGCAAATTTCATGTTGTTCATTAATTAGTAGATTTATCCGTCTCATTCAGTTAACAAAATAATGAACAAAATTCTGGAGTATTTTTTCTAATTTAGAAAAAAAAGTTTACAAATGGCAATAATAAATGTACTGTTATATATTATTACACGTAATAATACTTATTTTATGCTGTGATATAAAATTTGTTTACATATATGAAGTATACAGTATTTGTGAAATATGTATGCTTGATATCATCATCAGTAATTCAAGATTTTTTTGTGAATATGTTAAATATTGATTTATAGCAATGTGACACAATTTTTTTCTTTTGTATTTATGCCAGAATGGAGTTTATTTAGCTTTACGTAATATTCTACAAACATATATTTCAACAGCATACAATGTTTACCAACAATAAGAAGATCAAAACTTTTTAAAAAGAGCTACAGGCAACCTTATTCATTTGCTTATTTTGTAACATACAATATATTACTAGTTATGTCAGTATGGAGGTCATAGATTTCCAGAGGTAAAAATATACACAAAACATGTTGTGATTTATTACGTACTTATATAGGTAGATCATACTATATATTATAGGTATCATATTTTTCCGTTTACTAAACATCTTTTTTTTTGTTTCAAAATTTGAAACAAATTGCCTCAAGGATGTTTCACTTAAAGTTTTATAATATTTTTTTAGTGATGTTTTAGGCTGTAATTGTAATACACATTTTAGTATTGTATATGACATCAATAACGTTTCTGAAGTTTCATTGATTGCTCGTTGGGGTTTCACTAACGAAAAGAAAGTATAAAACAATTATGCGTTTCTACTAGAGGAAGTATTTTTTTGGGGAAATGTCATATTCTTTTTTTTAATTGTATACCTTTTCCTATTTTTACGGGTTTGAAAAACTTTTTTCTTTCTTTTGAAATTTCTAATAAGCTGTCATTTGCCTAAAGTGTAAATTGTATATTATAAACATAAAACTTAAAAATTATTTTGAACTTACAAAACCGAAGGAAGATTATTGGGCGGTCTTTAGATCATTTTCCTTCGTTCAAGTATTTCATACAGGACAGTATGTCATTTGATTAATACATACATAGTTTCATTTATTGGATTTTTATCAAAATTAGTGTAGATTCTAAATTCTAAAGGTAATATACTCAACTGGTTCTATTCCTAGCTTTACAAAAAATTGTTACATGTTGCAGTATAAAACAAAATAATATGGTGTAAATTACACATGACATGATTTACCCTAAATTAAATTATCTATGTATTATACTTTTTAAACCTTACGAGAGTAATCAGTAAATCTAAGATAATATACATGTAAACGGTGGTTTTATACTCTTTCGATAATAGCAGCTGGGTATTTCCCATGTAATGCTTTATCTTTTAATTATTTTGTATTTACAGATTTATATACAAATAGTTTATGTACAATTTACTGTTTTCTAGTAGTACAGTTTTTGTGAATCTTGTGCATTGCTTAATGATGTATTAAATATTTACAAGGTTATAAATTACATTATAAAAATGTTGTATATTTCGTTTTGCTGGTAAAGATCTTGAAGACATTTTTAATCGAATAACGACAAGAGATCATCGGAAGCGGATGTGCCGACTGGAGTTGTAGAATTTATGTTGGAATTGTTGCTTTCTCCGCTGCTCGGAGGAGTTGCTAATCCGCTTGGCTCGAGGTACGACAGGAGTTCCATTGGGTCAACACCCGAATCTGGTAGCAGCTGTAAAATTTAAGCATACAAACGATAAAGGCTTAGACTTGCTTTAACAATTGCATAACATATTCGACTAGCAATGTTGCTTTAAATAAAAGTTCATCTTACGTTCAAAGATTCGTTCCCTTCACCATTTATCACAGCTTCTGGGTCAAAATTTAGGTCTGACGGGAGGTCGGATGTTGTGTCAGGAATGGAATCAAGGTTATTACCACAGTTGTTATTCGGATTACCCACACTTGGTGGTCCATTTCCACCTGCTGGGGTCAAAGCTTGTCCGGGTGTATGAGGCGTGTGTGGAGTATTTGGCCCAGTTTGTGGTGTGTGCGGCTGATTCTGCATCTGGGATCCACAACAGTTTCCACCGCTTTCTCTTATTGGAGGTGCTGGCATAGTTGGATTATTCGGATTGCAACCACCACCGTTCCCACTATTGCTGTTGCAGGTGTTATTGTTATGATTACTGTTTCCTCCACCAACTTGCTCATTTATCGTTTTCTCTATTGAGCTCAGAGGATCCAACGAATTTACAGAGTCAGCAAGTTGGCTTAGTGGTCCTCCCAACAGGTCTGTCGAGAAATCAAAGGAATTCGATCTACCCATATTATTGTTATTGGAACCGGAAGAGCCAGATGAACCATTGTTATTTCCGCTGTTGCTGTTATTATTCCCATATCCTTGCATGAAAGACCCAGAGGCAATACTATTCATATCTGGGGCGAAAGGACTCATCACTGCACCAGATGAATCCCACGATCCACCAGACGGTAAGGGCAAGTTACCGGGGCTCATAGCCTTGATTTTCTTGCATGAATCTGTCTCATCAAACTCAACCTAAAATAAGCAGAAAAAAAGTTATTTTAACCAAACCGTTACAACATTTTTAGATACTTATACACAATATATATGACGCATTTAGAACTTCAAAGTCAGTTTTATTCAACGATAAGTACATAACGCCATATGATGATGCATTCACGAACCATTTTTTTGGAAAGAGCACGAGAAAGCTTACGAGAGAGTATGGCATAATTCCACAATTCATTTTCCTAACCACATTTTCTCAATAAATCTTCTCATTGCATACTTATTGAGTTGCATGTATAAAATTTCAACATCGATTTTCATATAAAAGCCCACATATAATTTTCACGCTTTATCGTCCGTTTTAGCACATGATGGTTCAAACGTATTATGTATTATTTCTCAAGTACAATATTAAAGTATAATCTTGTCGACAAACTATGTTATGTGTAGTTCAATAAACATGACTTTCTATATATATATACACCTAGAATAAAAAAAGTACATACCTTGCAGCCAGGAACAGAAACATTCTTGGTAGGCTTCCAGTTGGCCGAAGAGTCTATCGTAACCTCGTCAGCATCACTAGAACCGAGCGCTTGTAAAATACTCCAAATATACTGATCCACCTCAAGCCCTTCTAGCTGAGCGGGTTTACTGCAATGTAACGAATACAGAGGAAAATGGTAAGAAAAACGATTTTGGTGGGAAAGAAAAGATATTATTCAGGAAAGAAGAAAGGTAATGCTCCCGGTCTTTTTTTTTACTTTTTCATATTAAGTACCACAAACTAAAAAGAGAAGAAGTAGACCTTTTAAACTTCTTATATAGATAATTTTACTAGGGAAGGGAGAAATGGAGAGTTTTTTTGTCCACATACAATTCCATTATCCTCCATACATACTCCTTTCCTTCTTCCTATCTTTGGCTCGCTTCATTCTTGTAAAAAAAAGTTGAAATATATCTGAACAAAATAGTTGACATGCATCTAGTCTTTCTTTCCTTTCTTTTTTCCTTTTTTACAAACTTTCGTTTCAAGTAGGATTTTATAGACTTTTTTCCTTCTTCTCTTTAAACATTGACTATAAATATACTCAATGTCTTTTAAGAAAAAAAGGAAAACGATATCTTGAAGTATAACCACCACCAACAAGAAAACATTGCTACATATTTTAAGGTGTTGTACTACGAAAGAACATTAGTATTCTGAAAAAAAAAGCTTTCTTACTTGCAAACAGGACACCTCCATGCTCCTCGTTCACAGTTGAGTTGGAGATATGACTCGAGATCAAAGCACTGAACATGCTTACAGTCATGACCCCTTGCTGGCAATGTTATCTTCGTGCGCGTTATGGGACACTTGAGCGACACCTGAAACAAACAAGGAGAAAGAGATGTGTGTTAGAATGTCTCATTACTTTCTCCGAAAATGTCCTATTTTACTTATAACTACAACGAATTGAAGAATACATACCAAGTTAGCTAATGCTTTTCTACACAACATAACATGAAGTCGCGCATTAAAATGACTGCTAAAAGCTATTAAAACATAACCATTATATATTTTCATACTACTGCAGGAGATCATTGCGAGCTTTATAAGTTAGTATTTTTTGGGGGAAATAAGCAAAGCATGTTATGAGATGAGACGCATTATTATTTGTTCGAAGTAAACACGTACAAACCGACAGTGGAGAAAGAAGGTTGTATGCTTGATATAAAAAGGGAAGTAACTATATTATCATGTGAGAAAGGAAGAAAAAGTACAAAAAAGCATCTTTTTCTACTGAATGTCGTACGCCGTTGGGAGGCTCTCATGCATGTAAATGGAGAGGGAAAGACAGGAGAAAAAAAAATAAAGGAAGAGGAAAGCATGCCACAACATGACACGAGGCAAGCATACATAAACCAAGTAAATGCAGAAAAACGAAGAAGCCATCAAACAGGATAAAGAAGCCATGGAGCCAGTGCAGAAGAGCGAATAAAGGAGTAAAGCAAAAAGGAGTTCTGGCCTGGCCTGGCTCGACGACTTTGGTTTGTGAGAGAAAAAGAGAGAGCCAAAGGGGACTTTTATACGAATTTCTAGTGATACTTATTTTGAGACTACTGTTGAGAGAGACAGTATATTGTTAAAGGGGCATCAATTCTAAACATGATGCTTTCTCTGTGTTTATACTACTTTTACTGCATTCTTTCACTGTATCCTTTTTATCCTACGTAACTCGTTTCATATAAGTACACACATACGGTAGCAAAGAGTAAACATACCTAAGAACTTAAGTATTTCATATCAATGAGAAAACATTTTATTATATGCGAAAAGGAGATGATGATTCTGTCTTGTTCCCATTTTCCTTATCTTGAGTTGAGGTGAATGTTTTTTGGACATGGTACCTATTGTATTGCTTCCATTTTGTTTTCTAAAGATGAATTCTAGCAAATGTTTGCACTAGCTTTTTTTATACTTTTTTCAGTTTGGTTGTACATTATTATATGAAATTTTTTACATGACAATACTGTATAATGTATGATAGTATTTGAGCAAACCAAGATTTTTATCGTATAGGCATATCAAAAAATGAGGAAGTTAGTTTTAGGAAAAAGCAGTTTGCAAAGTCTCTCTTTTATGTCTATCAAGACAATATTATGCAATATGCAAGTGATAATGTTCGTAAAAATACCGAAATTAAATGAAGGAAACAAAATTCGTGATTTGTGATTGACAATAAGGGGAAAATTGTTTTTATTTGTGAAAATATAATATACATATGCATCAGTATATCATGTGGTAAGAAAAGAGTAAACAGTCCATATCAGCAAAATACAAAAAAAAATTGGCAGCTGAATCTGTTACAATTATGTGGTGATCACATCACCTTTTTATACCCATTACCTTTTTTATAGGTACCTGATAGCCAACCTCTAAAATCCAAAGATGAGCTAAAAACCAACATGGGTTCACACGTGCAACATTATACATACTTCAAAATGTATGTATGTACAAGTATAAACCAAAATATCTATAACTTTTATGCAACTAAAATATGGCATAGCTTTTTTGTAATGATGTAAAGCTCCAATATATATGTTCTTTCCATCCTATTTTTTTCATCATTGTGCTTCTTTCACTCTTATATGAAGTCATCCAGAAAGAAATCATATTTCGTCGCTTAAAATTCTTCTGTACATACTGACTATTTCTCTCTATCATATCTTCAATAATCATATCTTTAGTTGGATCTTTCATAAGGTGTGTGTAAGGATTATTACTATTAAGTAACTCATAGAACATTTTTCACTTATAACCATTTCACGGTGATTTTCATCAACACTGAATACATAAATATATAGTTTCTTCTATATATATCTGAACAAAAGGCATTCTTCTCACAGTTCCCATTTCTACACAAGTTTGATATCATTATATTGCGCTTGTTACTACTCATTATGTGCTACAAAGTGCCATATACTCCTGGTGAGTATGCCTACCATTGTCTACCACTTCCTTTTCATAATATAGCGCAAGATGAAACTCGAAAAGTGAGTATAGAAAACTATTCCCAGCCATCCGCTGAATGAAATATATAATAAGTAGGTAGTAAGTCGTAGTGTTCAGCTTAAAATTTGAGTCGTCAACACTGCTGTGTATAAGTGACTATAAAAGGGAAGAATAACCTGTTCGACTGCAATGTGTAAAGGAGAAAGTGAGAAATCTAGAGGGACTAGGAAGCAACGGAGCATTCCAACATCTCAGTTTGAATACAAATGATAAATACCCAGAAGTTTTCTTGAACATCACTTCACTTTCAGGAACATAGCATTAGTCATTGAAGTCATAGTCATAGTACAGCTATCTGATAGGTAGGTGTTGTAGTCGTCAGTGTACTCAGTTATAAGCATTCACCAGCAGGACTATTGCAGAGCATGGGAATGCAACCGGAAAAGACATCAACAATAAAAGTAACGTTTTCCTTACTTTTGCTGTCCAAAATTTCAGTGAATTACATGGTTTTGAGTAAACCTTTTTTGTTTTATTTGGATCCAGCTATTGCTGGTGTGCATGTAAAAGATATATATGATGTAGATATGTATATCTGGTGTGAACTAAAGGAAGGAGGAACGAGAAATTTGTGGGAGAAATGGGAATGATAGTTCTATTTCACTGCGACGAAAATAGGTAAATGGATCCATCCAGTTTGTCGTGATCTATAATAATATACATTTGTATTTCCGACGTTACTAAAGCGTATATAAAAGGGATGAATGTATGTATTATGTCTATTTATAACGGGCAATACATGTGTGGAAAATAAATAAGTTCTGTCCGATAGAGATCGTGAAAAGAAGAAAGAATAACAGCAAGTTCTAACAGAGCTATTCTGGGTTCATTCATGCTTACACATATATGCAAACACGCCAAAAATCTACCACGTAGAAAGTAAACCAATAAGGTAGAAAACAACACACTATTTTATAGGAATGTGTAGAATAGATGAAGGTACTAGAGCACTCCATATTTTTAGTAGCTTTTACTTTAGCTACATTTCTGTTCTTTATAGATGTACGTGAAAAGTGGTAGCAAGAGATGAATAAAACGACATATCTGCAAAACTACTTCTTTTTCACTGCTTTTCTCTCCAGAGACAAATGGTGTTGGACTTTGTAAGCAAAGTGAAAGGAGAAAGAAAAAGATAAGTTGGTCTTGTGAGACACATGTGAACTTATTGTGAATTTAAGCAAGTGAACTTACACCATTACTTTTCACACTACTGTCCCTTCTAAACATATAAGTAGACGTTATAGTATCTATGATGTAGACGTAACTGTAGCTCTGCTGCTGGTAGTCTAGATGATTTATATAAATAAGTATTCCAATGTTCTGATTTAAAATTATCCGGAAACCTTAGTTATTTTAACCATCCATTGTTAATAATAATAAACATTAAGCTTCAGAATTCAGGATATTAAGTTATTATTCTACATATGTATGAATCATGGTAAACTTATTTATGATCAGTAAAATGTTTTAATCATTCAGGTAAAAATAGTTCAAACTAAAATCTGGGACTAATAATCTCTGATTCTTTGAATGGATTCAGAGGCATAGTCTAGCTAACCATAATTCGTAGAAAGAAGTAAGTATGCCTCGTGTACAATTTCCACAGAAGACATATTCATGCGAAAAAAACTGTCAGTAGAAATAGGTTGAATGCCGCGTGGAGAAAGTGATGGAAATAAAGAACAAAAAGAGCCAGCAGCCACTGTTGCCTTGCCGCCACTTGTACAAGTGGCAGTACAGTTCTGGCTGTAGCTTGGTAACGGTGGTATGAGGAAAGAAATCGATTCGTATGGCGACGTTCTTTCTTAGGAGTACTTACTCCGTCATTTGTTTTATGTACTGCTGTATGGTGAATGGTGACTACTACATACTTATCCTGAGGGAAACCCCAGATGGTTTGGTTTTTGGAATTTCAGTTGCTCCTCCGTATACAAAACTTGATGCATAGAAGTACACTTTTTACTATATTGTGTACAATGTGGTATGGTGGTGTGGTCCTTCTTTTCATTTATATTAACTGGCAGTAAGAGTAAATAAGAAAGTAAAGAAATGTGTTGGTGTATACAAAAGAGCAGAAGAGTTAAATTTTGCTTACTTAGATCCAAATACATCTAAATACCAAAAGAACAACAACATCAACACAAAGATACACATAAATGATTATTTTTTGTGTATGCACAACAGAGATACATGTACATTGGAATTGAGAGAGATAGAGTGAGTGAGTCGAGTGAGTGTTGGTGGTAGTAACTAAAGTTGCTTGTAGAAATAGAGAAACACTGGGCCAGGCCAGGCAGTTGAGAAGTGTTTTTCTGTTTCATAAACTTTCTCTTGCTAACTCTCCTCCAACTGAGCGAACGTCTCTCTGTCTCGCTCGCCGTGATGTAAAAATATCTTGTGTTGTTTAGGAATGAACCAAAAAGCAACTACTATTTTGGAGTCATCATGATGATGATCATCAACTTCATGGCGTATGTAGTATATGGTATGATGATGATGATGTAAAAGTAAGTATAAGAAGAGTAGGGTATAATAACATATTTATTCTTACATCGAATCCTCACTAAGGAGTGAAAGAAAGAAACATGCAATACGTAATTCTACTCCAGTTATTCATCTATCTCACACCCGAGCCAAAAACCAAGTAAACCACCACCACCGACAAGCTCCAAGAAGAATCTAAACTTATTTCATGAGTAATGTAAGAGCATAATGTAATATCCTAACTTGTGCGTGTGTTGGATGCAACACACGAAATAGTGAAAGCAAAAAGTTCCTCATGCTTTTACTAGTATCTCCATTACGATGTATATAAGCTATCAATAATATATATGTTTTATATTCTCCTTAAATTCATATATATTTTCCTCCGTCAAGTCTCCATTTCCCCCTTGTCATCATCTACATGCAGTGTACGCCAGTCAGTTAAAGCAACTTTTGTTAGTTGCCCTACATATTGCAAGTACGTCTATACGAAAAGACGAGTGGTTGTGGGTTAACAAGGAGTAAATACTTACAACTTGGGGTGACTGTGTAGAAATAGTTGTCTAATGGACACCACATACATTCATTTCATACATATGAATACATTGCTATATTGCGTAGTTTTATAAACCCCCAAAAACTGGTAGTGGTTGCTTGACGGTGATTAGGAAGCTGATGCAAGAAAACTTAATACAGGAAATAGCGTCGTCGTAGTAGTTTGATGAAAGCTAGTGATGCTTACATAAGCTGACGATGCGATGGCATGATCGCTGAGTTGGCTGCTCGACAACAGTTGCTGGTTACAAAGTGAAAGATATAAACTGATATAACAGTTAATGGAGATTTCCCGAAAAAAAAACAGGAAAAAGCACTGATAGGTATATAAAGGCATATGAAAAAAGGAAAATCGTTCTGCAGGCCTACTTTTATATGAATACATACAATGCATGCTCAATGTGAAAGCAAAATGGGATAACACTTTTATTGAATAAACACAAAACGACACGAATGAATCCACACAGAGACTTTCTGCAGAAGAGAAGCAATTTTTGTTGGAACAAGAGCGAAAACTCATGCCAAATTAATATGACCATGCATATACACATAAAAGGACATGCATGAACAAAGTAACCGACAAGTCACTATACTTTTGTATCCTTATAGAGTACTTTTATATTATTGTGGTACAAAAAAAAGTTATTCACAAGGAAGTATCACAGCAGCTGCTGATCTGAAGGGCCTGGTGGAATCTTGTCCGATTTTCTGGTTCTTCACTCTGGCGCTCAAAAACACAGGCGTTTTTTTTTCATTTCTAAAGGACCTTTCATAGATACACCGAGACAACGGATTCTAAATTTTGATATTGCTTTGTTTATAGAATAAATATAATATAATCAAGTGTCCAGAGTGTATGCATATATGCCCAATGACCACCACCGGTACAAAAAGAATTATCTTGTATGAAGGAAGGATCATCACTTTCCCCTCGTTTAATATTATCCTATCACATACATATTGTGTATGTA
>JAQIWN010002677.1:0-15045 GCA_034699025.1 Entomobrya cf. arborea Gr-Col-00668 | reverse complement strand
TGACCCTATCCTGCCCCATGTTAACAAAAACCGCCCATCGCCCTAAAATCGATACCTGTGGGGCGATTTTGATGGGATTTTTTCTACTGTGTCAGGAATCGGCTAAACTATCTAAAACGCAGTGAGCCAGATGGTATATGAAATCTGCATACTATCCTTTAAGATGCATAACTTTGTCATTTCCAATTTGCTTAGATAAATGTAAACCACATTAATTTGGTGGCAATTGAATGATCCTAAGTTTTATCGAACCAATTACAAGTTTTAAAGTTTCGTTAGTTTCTCTGCATTTATTTTAATGAAACAAATCGATCACAAAAGCGAGTTTTCAGTACCGGACCGGATATCAAAGATTAATATTTTAAATTGCAAAGGCATGAAATTCATTACTATTTTAACTATCTCTTTTTAGTACCTTGAAAAAATCAGAAGATTCGAGACACATTTATTTAACTACTACTAATTAACTAACAGGGTGACATACAGGTACATTCTATTAATTCCTTTGTATAAGGTGCTGCATAACAATAAACAATTTTATCCTTAAGTCATTCACACAATCATCTTACTATTTATAATTAGAAGTTTTAAAGAGAATTCACAAACCCGAAAAACCATATTACGATTTCGAATCAGTCTTATAACCATCAGATATCATACAACTTGTCGTTGTTTTAGGCTAATGAAATGGATCACACTAAATAAAATGGCATGGCATGGGTAGGCAAACTGGCAAACGACGCGTCGTATGTATGCAGAAATTGTTTTTTAACTTGCGAAGCACTTTTAATCACAAAACTACCCCGAATCCCAACATAAATGCAGGAAATGAGGAAATAATTTACTTGCAAAAAATGCGTTCGTATTTAATGTTACTTGTTTTTTATTGTTTCTTTGCGTTCACTCATTAGAATTTTAGCGTCGTAATGATAACTTATTTGTTGACAAAGGACGATGATGCTTTCGTGTGATGTGATTGATTAAAATGATATGCTCCTTTATTTGTGTGTAGTAAATGTGGCCAATAAAAAGTTTGACGAATAACGGAATCCGGAATCCTTGTCGTTTAGCGGTTTGACGTTTTTAGTTTTGGTACTCATTCATTAAAACAACGGTTTTTAAAAATATTAGACCAGTCGTTGTCCAACCATTATCTAGCAGTGTGATAATATTTGGGTTACGTTCAGCTTGGAATTGCGGTTATTATAAACGTATCTGAAAAGATGGTTAATGGATTTTGGCATTCATTTTTAGTCAGTCCATGGTTTAGTTTTACGAATAAATAAACTGCTAGAATATGTGACGGATATACACATATTACACGTGTACACTGTGTGTCATGTGACTTAATTATGATTTAACAAAAGAAGACTACTTTAATTTGGAGAACTGAAAACAATAACTACTTAAACTAGATTTGGGCCCAGGTGGGTCTCATAAAAACGGGTTATTTGGATTCACGGCCGAAGAGGGCATTGTTGAAAAGAAGGGATTCGCTTTGTTGAATGATGTTGATGGCTGCGTCTGGTTAAGAAACCCACCATTACTGGAGCTGGAACTAAAAAGTCCATTAGTTGTTCCGTTAGAGAATCCATTTGACATTTGTTGCGACAACCCGGCAGATTGATGTGTTTGAAAATTGCCTGGACTAGTTGAAAATATAGAATTCGAAGTAACTGATGGTGGTGACTGCCAAGGCGAGGCTGCTACTGCAATAATCGAAATAATTTAGCATGTTAATTATAAGAAACCAATAAATCAACGAATTAATTAAAATTGAACTTTTCTTAGACCATTACCATTGTTAAAGAATGGATTATGTGGGTTTGGTCCATTAGAACCATTTCCGCTAGCATTCCAGCCACCGTTTGCAGTACCAGACGAGGAATTGCCACCTAGAAAGTTGACAGTGGAGTAATTAATTTAAAAGAAAAAGTATATTAATTACGAAATTAATTCTTGAATCATAATTAGATGCGGGTTTCAGTTATATTCTTAAGTACCTTGTTGCTGATTAGGCGATGAAGAAAACCATCCACCAGTTAATCCTGAAGCTCCAGGTCCCGCAGAGGATGATAGATTCGTGGGAAACGAAACTGAACTTGATATTGCGTTATTAGTAGACGCTTCTCCATCTGTAACAGTACATCATAAATAAAAATTTACCTATTTGTCTTACAAAGCGTTGTTTGCACGGTAAAAGGCAGTACGAGCACCTTTATATTAAATGCAAGCCTAAATGGAAGTGTTATGAAATATGAGCAGTTTGCTACACTTACTAAATCCTGTTTTGAAAATGTTGTCAAGATCTTTCAACGCTGCATACTTGTCTTCTTGTGATACCCCACCCGAGGGTAAAGTTGGAGCATTCTTTACAGAATTCAGATCCACTCCAGTCGAATTATTTGCAGGAAGCAACGGTGTTTGGAAAGCATCAAAATTTGCAAAGCTTCCTGTATTCAAGTCATTTACATCGTTTCCCCCTCCATTTTTACTGTTTGAATTGAATGCGTCGAAATCAGCAAAGTTTGCATTGAAATTATTGTTATCACCCTCCCACGGATCATTGTTAAACATAGATGTCCCATTTACCAGCCCTGATGCCTTATTTTGATTCTGGGATTGCGTAGATGTGAGATTATTAATGAAATTTATTGGTACAGGTGTACTTGATGGTTTTCCGTTGGCCAAACCAAGAGATCCTGCAGCTAAATTATTAGTTTTGCTCCCATTTGTATGGTTAGCACTGTTGGATGATACATTTACAGGTCCTAACAAGGATGTCAAGGGCTTGATGTCCGGTAGGGTTATAGAGTTAACGAGACGATTTTGTGAATTAATTCGACTATTTCTAGAATTATTGAGAACTGGACTCGGATTATTTTGATTGTGTAATGATAGAGAGGATGCGGACGAGGCGGATGACAGAGACGGAGACTTTTGCATTGTACTGCCACTACTGTTACTTATCGAAGACGACGAGGAAGACAACGCCTTCGCTGTTTGCGCTTGAATTTCATTCAGTTCGGACTGTGGTAGCTTGGACGGGTCAACATAATAGCGCTTTTGTTCGTATTTTGCAGACATAAATGTTCGTAAAGCGTTCACACGATCTGGATCTTTTTCCGAGCCAATGTGTGAATCCCTGGAAGTGCATGTGGCCAGCCACACTTTTTTACAGTACTGAAAATAATCATTTACAAAATTCATTATTGATTCAATTGATTACTTTCACATTGAGCAAAAACACTGTTTGTAGCTACAAAATAAAAACCGAAAAAGACTTACATCGTTTCCTCGAGATTTCAGCAATTCTATTTCATCTGGAGTGAAGCTCGCCATTGAGATTGATTTAACTCGGTGAGGGGGTGTTAGTCCTCGCCTGTGAAAAAAAATCAAGATTGACGAAAATTATGTATCAGCGAAAGTTAAGGATAATGAGTACGCATTCATCAAAGTTTATATTTATGAGCCTAAACTGTATGCACCTGCTTAAAAATTTAACTCTCTGTAGTTGGTAGTGTTCATATATGTGTACAAGTCACTTTGTGAATCCTGGGAAAACAAAATGCGAACAAAAGAGAAACTGATGCTGGTACGGTGTTAATGTTCTTGCTTATTTTAAAAATATGCTTAACTATGAAGCTAAAAACTCTTTGGTGTCATATATAAAGTACATGAGGATGTAACTTTTAGAAGTTTTAATTTGGTTTCAGGTATATTGTGAAACATGACACTTAAAAAGTCATGAAATGATCACTATGTTTATCTAATAAAAATGCTTTTTATTACACAAAAATTTTGACACTTTATTTTTAAATATGAAGCCTCATTAGTCATTGCAATAAAATATGACTCATTAGACATTTATTACCTTTTGACTCTAGCTCAGCGATTATGCCTAATGACATGTAATGCATTACATGTAACGTCAATTAACTGTCAACATGTGCTTTTTTCTTTATGAAAAAAATATGCACGAACTTATTAGCTTACTCAATACTTTTTTAATCAAAAAACGAACTTACAGCAACCCGGAACAAGACATGCAGATAAAAGAGCCAATCGTAATATTGACATAGGTAGGTCCCCTCTGACCACAATCAAAGCAGTATCGATTCCCCGTTATATGGCTGAGCTCCCTTAACACCTTCAAATGGGACTCCTCCTGACCCTTGCCAGGCTTTCCATTTACTACTGATTTGTGCATTTTAGTTTTTGTGTGTGTAATGTTATCTTTATCTCTATAATGCTTTCACTTTAACAATTTAATATAAGTTTCCCCAAACTATTATGTCCTTCAACTGTCACACAACACATACCAGATTATTTGCTGATTATCACTTTTCGCACAAGAAAAAGAAGAATATTTTGCACAAAAAAAACTGTTTTAATTTTCTGCTTATTTTTTAAAACAATTTCTTTCTGACACGAACAACTGTAAAATGTACTGCGCACTATTCTACTGTCCACTATATCAGCTGAGTATACTTTTGAAACTTCACGGGCGATGGACGATGACGACTACAAAAAAGGAAGTCAGGCAAAAGGAGCACTTGTATAGTTAACACTGTGAAGATTCAGTTGAAATTGAAACGCATATCAACTTTTGAAATGAAGATGAGGAACTTTTGTGTAAAATTGTTGCAAGACAATTTTTTCTTTCACATAAAAATTATTGATTGTCCAATGGAATACTTTGGATATTTTGGAAACAATATTTACCATCAAAATGATTTCATTTAATTTTAGAATCCCTGTAGATCAACACAAGTCATCATGTCATTTCGTGATGTGTCGTTCGTGGCACCATTTATTGCTATTTATTTTAAATTAGTTAATTTAGACCCATTAAAACTGCAGATCTTTCGTTTTAGTTCAGTTCAGTTTGGTTCAAGATCAAAGTTTATGTTTACTTGCTAATTAAAGCACTTGATTTGATCATCCACAGGTTATACAGCCATGGAGCCGTGATAAAGATAACGGTTCACAATAACCGTTCTACAAAAAAACAACTTATTAGAAAAATTATCATTTTAATATCAAGATCACCATGCTTTGAAATTAATTCATTCTCTCATCGCAAGTAAAGTCATTATATAAATTATTCAAGCTAATTACTTGAAAACTTTTCTTGGCAAAAGGAATCGAGAGCATGACACATCCACACACAACTGTGCACTTATTCTATTTGTTGGAGATGGTGATAGTGATGATGATGTGATGTTGATGATGATGATAAAAATGGCATTTGTTTTGTGTTTGTACCAAATCAACACAAAGAATTACTCATAGACTTATAGCCTCATAGCCATATAACCTTTCTATCTCAGTCCTGTGCAAAAACTCTTTCAAATGTGTGTGGAATTTTTATGTAATTATACCGTGCTTACTTGTTTTGCATTTTGGTATACAATTTATTACTCTGTTTTTATTATAAAGACTTTTTGTAACTTGTTGTAAATTGTAAAGTAACGAACAAGAGCAGTTTTCTGAGTAACACAAAATACCTCATATTTTTTGGTAAACTTGCTCTCTCACTGCATCTTTTTAACTGCCGTGTTTTTAGAGTGCTGGCTGAGCTGACTGAGTTGAGTAGGAGTTCCAGTAGCAAAAAGAAGCAGTAGTCCAGTCCAGCGATTTTTCAGCCAGTTCACCAGCAATGAACAGAAACACCTTGTGTACTATTCAACATATTATACTCACATTCACATAACACCATCATCATCACATGCCCATGACAAGAATTTACTTTTTTTCTGGCTGACTGACTGACGGAGATACTCTTATCCTTTATTCCTTCAAAGAAAAAAATATATTATTACACACAAACATATCTCTCTCTCACACAACCTATTATGCTGATGATGTGTAGTTTGTGTAGTAGTCCAAAAAATAAAAGAGGAGAACTTCACCGTGTGCCGTGGTCGTATCCGTATCGTTCGTGGTGTTAGGCCAGGAACTTTAATACGAAAACGAAAAGCTAGATAGTAAAGTATAGTGGTCCGTTCCGTAAAGGAAGAGAAGAACCAAAAAAGAGCTTCAAAAGCCAAGTTTTCATATGAAACACTTGACTGCAAGGCTAGTTGTTTTGCATCACATAACATTTATATTACATTACTCGCACTTTACACAGGGAAACCCACATTACACCACATATTTTACTATATTTTTTCCACTCATCTCCTCTCATCTATTTTCTCTTTGTCCATTCGATTCACCGTTTGCAGATCTGTAATGATGATAAAGAACCCTCCACACTCGTCTCGACTCACTCCACTTATTTCCACAAGAAAAAGGAAAGCGAGAAAATGACCGTTTGAAATATAAGATCAAACTTTTTTGTGTTCATAGAAAAGTTAATGGCACTTTCTACTCGATTTTTTTTTGCTGTTCCAAAGAAGTAATCCGAAAATTATTGTGATGACATAAATACTATATCCAATCCAATCCACTCTGCTATAAGTATAAAGAATGGATGTAATGTCACTTCTTCTTGTCCAGCAGGCTGTTTTACTACTAGTTTTTTACGCTATTTTTTTGGTGTTTTTCTTCATTTCACTTATTTACGCATGATTTGTTCGTCGCATGTCTGCACTCTCTCTGGCTGCATAGTAGTCATCAAACAGTTAGTTTTTGTGGAAGATGTAGAACAGCATAATAGAGAGAATCACATCACACCGCGTCCTTCTGTGAAAAAAAGCTCATAATATTATTTTCGAGCAGTATGTTGGACTATTCCAACCGATTCCAGTGTTCCAGCCCTGCAGCTTTAGTCGCCGTGGTCGTCGTTGGTACTGGGAGCAGTAAATAAAACCATTTTATTTGCAAGCTGTTCCGGTTTCCATTTATTGCCTTTTTCTGGCTACCACTTTTACTCTGTCAGTTTTCCCTTTCAATGCTTTGTTTGCTCGCTTATGTAATGCAAACTTAATGAAAACTTGCCGTTGCTGTTGCCGTTACCGTCTTTGTACTATGTCCTTCTCCTCTCCTTTCTCTGCTGCTGTTTTACTGTGGTGTTTCTTGGTGTTGCTTTTTTCAATGTGGCCGTTGGGACTAGACTTTTAGACTTTCAATTTGGAAGCGTGAAAAATACCGTCTTGTGATATTCCTTTCCCTTGGCATAATCTGGATGGAGAAAACAAACATGCTCAAAGTAATTAAGGCCGAAGAAATGTAATTCTTTATTATGATATTTATGTTTGCTATTATTTTACTGCATGCCATACTAATTTAGACCATGTTATGTTGCTCAGTCGTTGAAATATTAAATACGCATACAAAAGAAATTTAGGAAGTTTTTGATAGCTAACTAATAATAGCAATCTAGAATGAATACGTAACATATAAACTTAAGCATATATAAGATTTTGTAGTTTGGTCGATTTATTGAACAGTTAGTAGCCATATAATATAATGCTTCGAAATCTTTTTTAAACGTGGCTTAATATAAGACCTAGATTTTTAAAGACATTTATTGATTTAATGTTAGACACTCGTACATTTTATGCAACATGTTTTTGTCTCGTCTATTTAATTGCTATTAAAGAAAACAAGGATTCAAATTGATGCATGTGAAATGATACCAATAATTCTATTATGTGTATATCAATAAAAACTAACGTTGTTATATTTTTTAAATCCTTTTTATACTCATGATAAAAGACTACATGCAGATACAAGACATGTAGGTAAGCTAAAAAAATTCAGGGTAGAGCTCATCTTCACATACGCACCTAAATTACATAGGTACATATTTTTATATTCATTTTTAGGTAACCTAACCTGATTGTGATCATTTAGACTAATTCTTAATTATACACATGTGACTGTGATATATGTATACCACAAACTTTGCGTACGATGTAGTATAAACCAAACTGTGAACTTACTATGTCGCAGCAGACATCTCAACAATTTTGCGTAGTTTATTTTCACAGTAAAAAGTGGAATTGCAAGAAAAAATATGCTGAGTTCAGGTCAAAAATGAGAATACGAAAACTCTTATCTGTTGAAACTCCCATCAAACGTCATATAATTTAGAGTTCATTCTGGGTAACAACAAATAAATAAGCGTTACAAACATACATATTTATATATTTATATATATTTCTATAATGAATCAATGTAGACAAATCTCGAAAAAATAAATATTATCAAGTAAACTTGATGAACATGTAATGGCATACACGAGAAACTCATGTGAGGTTATTTATTACGTCTTGATCATTTTTCTTCTGGAAATAATTTTTCCAATGAGGGTCATGATATGGATTTTATTTGAAAGTTCCAAGAATCATTTTGTTGTGGACGAGTTACGATAAATCACTGTTTGATGAGGTGGGTTAATACAGTTTAAAACCGACTAGATACAAGATAACAACAAGTGATTAAAGTGACCTTTCGATTTATTCAAGCCACTTTCCATATAATACACATTATGGAGTTTGATAGTGTTAATTTTTAAATGTATGCATTTGTTACATTTAAAACAAATCTAAAAAATGCTACATGTGTACTTATGTTGCTTTCATGATGATTACTTCGAACCGTCATGTCAGTCAGCAAAAGGCTGTTTTGCTGATCTGTTAATTATTTTTTTTAAAGTATTTTTAAACTGTCATGCTTTGTTTGCAAAACGATATATTACTTTACGTCTACGGCGACTCTACGCAAGAAGGCAAAAAGGCAAGCAAACAAAAATGCAAAGTTTAATGTAACCTTGTAAGTCAGCTTTCATTTCTTTTATATTTTTTGGTACAAGTTCAAAAAGATAGCATGTCATATTATTTAACTGCTTTTAGCTGTGAGCTTTTCCATCTTGTTTGCCAGAAACTTTACTTGAGGGTCAGCCTTGGGGACTAAACATAGAACACTAGCAAAAGCAAACTATACTTTCTATGCGAGCTTCTCATGTTCTCATAATATAAAGTTAGCATTCACAATTTTACATTCATTCCACTGACCGTTTTGTTTTATGTCTCGATTTGAGCACAAATACTTATTCTTACTCATATTGCTACTGCCACTATCAGATCAGGCTTGAAGTTAAACCATTCTTTCATTTCTATGCATTGTTAAATAAAGTGTTAAATTTTAATGATTACAAATTAGTAATCAAATAATAAGTTATGAAAGTTTAAAAAATGTTTTAATTGTTTCTAATTAAAGTTAATCTCTAACAGTCAGATTAATGAGGAGGATGGACCCTGAAAATCAGAAGAATCATTCATTCTCTCATTTGCGTACTCTCTTTGATCAGAATCTGGCAATATGTCATTCGATAATTACTCCCTTATACTTTTACTAAATGCCTATTTTTATATAAATAAATCAATGATTTCATATATCTAAATATGTCACCAAATCCTCTTCGCCCATTGCTCACATCCCATGTCATGTCATAATGATCCCATTTGTTTTCCAAAAAGGAAGAACAACTCAAGCTCAACTCTCCATTTTCATTTGGATTTGTGGCATCATCATGGCATATTGGCACCAAACATTGTTCTAGCTCTTTCTAACTTTGCAAAAGTGTGCATATTACTTACTTAGTTAACGCAGAAGAGCGTAGATAAGGTTAACACCAAAGTAAACTGTGTTAAGCTGAGCTGAAATCAGAAAGTGGAAACACTTTGCTACGTAGCAAGCTCTAACTACAAATATACGACATCCGTTTTCTTCTTAACGCCGGAACTCCTGTCGTGATAAGCCAAGCGAGTATTTGCTACTTTTTATTCAAACACACCAACTACCACAATTTAATTACTTCATTGTGACGTTTACATTAGTAATGTCAAACATTCGTGATAAATATGAGCAAACTAATAATACAAAATAGATAGTGATATTCAAATGAAGTAAAATATTGCAAAATACATTGTTACAAGGTATTCTTTGTTCCACAATCCACATGATTCATACAAAATACCCTGAGCTTCTAATCTGCGCTTTCATAGGTGTACCAAAAAACTAAAAAAAAATACACAGTTGCTAATAAATTTACACTAAAAAAGATGCCAAATTAGGCAAAATAACGTTACACTCGGGAACGTGCCAAATTTTAAAAGCAACGAATATATAAAGTCTACAATGCGATGTTACTATTCTTCTAAAAATCTCCGATTTTAAGCTTTATACTAGTACGTAAAGTAAAAATAGATGGGAAGGAACTGTAAATAGACATCATTACTCACCTACCTCACCGTTTCATTCATAAAGCCGATGCTTTGTAAAATAAAAGATGAGTAAACTTTTCAATGTATGTGAACGAAATTACAGAATAAGTATTCCCATCTGCGATCATCTAATGCGTGCATTCCAATAATCCAACACTATTTTCATCGAACCATCATAAATCACGAAAACCGATTGATACACAATGATTCAGATTGACTTTTGCTAAATGCTACTTTTTACCAAGTTTGAAAATGAACTTCACACTATTCACGGTCAGTATAGGGCACCTAAAACTAAACACGAACGGTACTAAACGATTTTTATTTAAAGTTTCATCTTAAATATGGCGATTATATCGTATCATGCCTACAACGACAATATAATCCAATTAGTATAAGATAATTTGAAGAATACGGAATTTTTAGAACCCCTTCGACTAGTAACTGTGAGATATTACTGCTACGCTGTATCCGTATCAGTGCTAGTGGTCTTGGTTCGGTATTTTTTTGTTCAGGTCTCTTCTACTGAACGCATATCCGTTTGAAGGTAGAAAACAAAACGGTGCATAAGCAAAAGCAAACAACAATGCAAATGGCAGTATTAACACATCTTGATCTCATACGAAACATCAACTCCTCCTTGTACGCTACAGCAAGTAGACTAAAACCTGAAGTAACATTTTTATATGGCTGAAAAACATGTCTATGACAAGACAAGGATACTTTACTTGGCTTTTTGTTAGTTTCAATTGTTGTTATTCACAATAAAGGTATTTTTGTGCATTATGCAGTCGTGTAGCCTTTAGCTGGGAAGACTGAAGACAATATTACGTGGTTTGTGATTCAACTCTCAAATAAAAAGCATATAGTACTTTACTCTAAGAAGCAAAAGGCTCTCTGTTGAAGCAATGACGCACCTTATTCCTAATATGTACTTTATTGAAAGCATGAGGAATGGGGACTCCTTTGGCTTGGCTGGTTTAGGTTGTGATCTTTACCTATTTCATCCGTTCGAGATGAAAATTAATAGTGCACACACGTACATTCCTATTATGCATGTTTTACAAAATGCCGCAAATACACCTTGTTTGAGGGAGCATCTAACACTAAACCACTGACACATCTTTTTGGTACCTGACTAACCTGACACCTGAATAGAATACAAGTTATGTTTTACACATAACTTTACATAAGATATTGTCATATAGTACATACTTGATAGCTCTTCGTGTAGACTACAAAGTTTGCATGAATAGTTTTTTTATATTTGACAACAACAGTGCGATGTGATACGATCGCCTCCACAAACAAGATATACATACACAGTTAGTATGGATGGTGGAGGTATGGTGCAAAATCGAAGGAAGATGAAGCATTGAATAACAAGCATTGTCGTCACTGCACAAATTAGGACTTTTATGTGCATAAAATTTTAAATGTAAAATAAGGTAAACAAAGCAACCAAAGATATTATGCTGCTGCCTACAAATTGTTAGTACGTTTGTTTGGTACCCGTCGTATGATAATCATGATCATCAGGTTCGAAGAAACATGAAGATGAGATGAAAACTATTTCCGTGTTCCTCCTACTTCAAGTACTTGTTTTTATCTCTTAACACTTTAGTGCTTAACAATGCAATTTATATTTAAAATATACCAAAAATATTCATGCATTTACTTAAGTCAATAGGTATACTGTCAGACACGTAGGAAAGGGCTAATTTTATCCCATCATAGCAATAGAGACAATCGGTTGGTATTCCATATCATCATATCGTATTTCTCATACTTGTCATGTCAGTCAGTATGGTTAAAAACGTAACAATCAGCGTTTATATTGTGAAGAAAACAAGTTACAGCAACGAACATGAGATGTTCGTTGCAATAGAATGTATTTTTCAGCACATTTCTTTCCCAATTATATCTTTTAGCTACATCCCATCTCCGAGATGTGAAGGGAACTAAATTTTTCAATTTCACGTCTTTCCTTTTCTGACAAATAAAAGGATGAACACATTTGCGTCTACATGCATGCCATGCCCAAATCTGCAGGCTTAGCTTTTCGCTTCAAAAAATTATATTGTTACACGTTACACCTACCGTACCTACACGTTTTGTGCTTGTCTATGTGTCAGCCCTTTTTAATATCCGCTGAGGTATTGTGATAATATATAAACGTGTAACAAAATATTTTAAAAGAATATACATGCTTTTTTATGTTTCCCTTGTGTCTGTATACACTAAAATTTTAGTAATATACGTGTTCTCATATCGTATTGCTCAATTAGTAAGTCATATCATAAGCTTCCGTTTTCTACGAAAAAATGAACGTTAGCCATGAGGAAAAATTTTAGCTCCCTAGAGCCAGTTTAGTTTACATTATGTACAAATTTATTTTCAGAAATATAATGAAAGAACGAGCGGGGGAAATAAGGAAGTTAGACTAACAAACAAACAAGCGTTCCTTCTTTGTTGTTTGAGCTTAGAAATAATGTAAACTTATGCGAAGATGATGTCACTTCATGAAATATATTATTAAGCTTGGGGATTAGGAACTCTGCTGCACATATAACTTTTCTCTGCATCCAATTTTTTCTTTTTTTTTCCATTTTTCAACACATTCACATAAATAGATACGCACAAACAAGACTTCATGCAAAACCAGTTATATATCTACAAGGAGCCCTTTTTCATTAAAAAAAATACTGCGAAACGAAGCATGTTATAAGCCGTAAATTGCGTAATGACCGAAATTATCATTTAGCCACGAATCTTTGCACAGATAACGTGCAAAAGTAAAACACTGATGCAAGCAATTCTCCATAGACGATTAATGAAAACCTCAACCGTTGCACAAAGTAATGCAATGATTCGAACCTCAAAGACATTCCCATTCCTGTTATCCAAGCTGTTATCACGTTTCACTCGCTAAAAAGACGGACTTAATTTTCATGGAAATGCTAAACACGCAATGAGTCCCCCATGACCGAATTTAACTGGTTTGATTTTATGGAATGGAATTCCACTTGCATTTAGCCGCATTTTAGCAAAGTGCAACTTGACGTCATTTTCAATACACGTTTTGTACAGTGCTCCTTTTCTTTTCAATTCTATTCATTTAATGTATTCATGTCAAATATTTATACAGTTTTGGCTTTGCTTGTCATTTGCTCTTGTACAAAGTTTATTGCTCCATGGTCAGTTATATAATCTTAATACTGAAAGCAACTCAAAGTATGCATGTATTTCTGCCAAGCAAGCGCTGAAAACCAAAAATTTCTTGCGAATGAATATTCCAGATTTCCAATAAGAATTACGTCTCGCAGTCAGTGTGAATTAATATTTTTATTAATAAATTCTAAGTGACTGCTGAAATGACGACAGCAAATACGGTCATGTCTTGTGTCGTGTCGCTGCTGTATTTGGTTCGCCTAAGTTAATATTTTGTCGTATAGCTATTAAAGCCATATTATAGCTTTTGATATGGCTGAATAAATTGAGTCGAGCTAAATATTAGGCAAAGGAAAATAATATGTCTTCATGGTTTAATATTCATGTAGGCGCATTGTATTTGATTTTAGCGAACATACTGTAGGATGGACACGTTTGAGGAAACCGATGTTACGAAGTATAACAACGCAATGAAATAAAACTTCTTTATTATTATATAGTGCAATGGAACAGGAAAACGTGCGTATTATACTTGGGCTGTGTAGGAATGCTTTTTTTGTAAAAAGAATTTAAGTCACCACTCACCACAACACAACTGCAAAGACGGACGAGGCAAGCGCGGGGCCCTTGGCATAAAATCGGGAAAAAACTGTAGTAGTAGCAATTTTTAATTCCTTGAATCTAAGATTTATGTTGGGTACAATGTTTTGAAACTGAATTTACTGAAACAGAGAATGTTTAAACACAAATCAGAAACAACTGTTTTAATCAAATCAATGAGAAGCGTTTACATTTTAGTTTAGGGAGATATTCAAATGTAACGAATATTCAAATCTAATCTTCAGTAAATTTTAAAGTAGATTTGAAAGATTTATTTAACTGAATTAAGCGAGTAAAGCGTAAAGTATTTCTCTTAATTAAATTTTAATTAAATTTATGTCTTCAAAGTATACGTAACAAAATAGGCGCTTTTAAAACGGTTCAAATAAATCGATTCGAATGACTGAAATGATTTTATGTAAATGAAATCACTTTCAAGCTTGTTTTTGACAACAACTCAAGACCAATTCTTAGCAAAATTCTGATTTGAAAACGAATTGCAATATATTTCTAACAAAATTCCTCCTGCCAAATAATTTAATAACATGGCTATTCCAAGAAATCAGTAAAGCAAAATGTTGGTTCACAAGATTTGTGGGGCCCCCGCTAGCGCGGGGCCCTCGGCATCTGCCAAGTCTGCCAAATGACGAATCCGGCTATGCACAACTGCACTCATGTAGATAAAGTGGTAGCCAGAATCATTCCACTGTTTTGCGGAATGGCCACAAGCCACATGGTTATATGAAATGGAAATGTTTTGGCTCCGCCAAACTGCTCGACCACACATCATATCACAAGTGCACAATTTTTTGTACAGGTTTTGAATTGAAAATTCTGTGCGTTACTACTTACTACGATGCATTGAATGAAAGAGTGGCATAATGATGATGGCTGCGCTATATAGCACAAGCCCAACAGTCGCAAAATAAATATATGCACTATAACAGAAAGTGGAGCTATGAGTTGAGTGGTCTGATTATGGTTATGACTAGGGCATAATCATAGTGTTTTTGTATGAATTTATTAACTACCGAATTGCGAAGCTCGGTAGTTAATGTTTTTAACAAGTTGTCTGTCTGTCTGTCTGTCTGTCTGT
>JAQIWN010002676.1:0-15046 GCA_034699025.1 Entomobrya cf. arborea Gr-Col-00668 | reverse complement strand
GGACAGACGGACAGACGGACAGACGGACAGACGGACGGAACAAAATGAATACTTGCGAAAGTCGCAAGTAATAATTTACTAAATATTTTGTACTGCAACTCCTTCTCAAAAACTACAATAATAATAATGAGTACGTTATGCAATATTACGTTTAAGCACCGTATATTATTGCACTGTTGGACAGCGTTTGACTTCATGCATCCCAGACACCAGACATTCAAGATTTAGCATAGTCAGTACTTTCGGGCACCTTATCAGTACTTCCGGGCACCTTATCAGTACTCTCGGGCACCTTATTAGTTCTTTCGGGCACCTTATCAGTACCTGCGGGACATCTTGGTTAACTTTTGTGCAAGCTAATAGTAAGCATGAAGGCTTTGCGGACTGACGACAGACGGACGGACGGACATCAAAATCTGATGAATATTATATACCCTTCGCATAAATAAACTTTTTAATAAGCACTATTAATTAGATACCATAAAACTAGTTTTCAGGAAGTACACTTATATTATTTCAATTTAGTAAATTAATAAATGTGGTTATTAAACGTCTCAGTATATTTATGTAAAATATTATATAACTTGTTAAAATATACAGAGTCGAATTGAAATCTTCTAATTACAGTTTCTCTAAACAAATTTTCTAACATAAAGAATAGAAATCTTATAAATAAAACTAACTACATGGCATGTTTCAAAATTCTTTTCTAAAGTTCAATAATTTATTCAAATCAGTGATTCACATATATTTTTGATAAATGCTTTGCTACAAATTTTTATACAAAATGTTTTTTTCCGTAAGCTTCCGCTCAAGTTTAGGTGCTTTGTTTTTATGCTGATCACCTATTCTAAATGAACACAACCAAATGCTTCCACCGGTTATTAATTGAAACAGCTAAACTAGCAGAACAAAGCCCAACACTTCCATTAGTCATTAGATTAACTTTAATAAACTGAATTGAGCAAATACCAAAAAGGTAACATATAACGTTTAATAGTTTCCATATTAAAAATTTTTCGTTTTATAATAAGGTTTAACGAATGTCTTGGCATCATAACATGTAACTTAAAAACACATTAATTTGATATAATCTACATTATACTTCATCAATTCGATATACGTTTTGCCACTTTCTGAAGCGAGGTCAATATTTCTGTGCTTTCAGGTACTTATGTGACTGCAGACTGCTAGACCTCATTCGATTACAAAACAATATTATTATATGCTTAATTTTGGTGTTGTAAGTCTACCGATGGAATAATTTTTCTTGGAACTAATCCTTTTCAACTTTCCATTTTAGTCCGTAGTGGCTGGAAGAGCAAAACAAAAGTACCACATTTTTTCTGTGAAAATCGATGTCAAAAAGCATATCGTCTAAAATTATAATCGTTTATACAGTATCTTAAGCAAAAGCTCATAACACCACAACATTTTTTAAATTTTAGTTAGGGACATAATTGAGTTCATAACAAACCCGACACTTTTCAGGTTTCTTGTGGCCCAAAAATATGCCAAATAGTTGCAAAAACATGTTAGAATTAACAACGACTTACGCACCTAGAGGGCCAAACCGATCATGCAACATCGTGTTTCACGAGTTCATAATTTTAATAAATAGTAATACTTAACTTTTGGATTTAATCGTTTGTAATCAAATACATTAAAGAATATATTATTAAAAAATAGATCGTGTGCCAGGAAATGTTTCCATCGATTGCCCGGTCGATCGATCCATATGTGTATTGTATAGAAGCGCATTGAAATAGCACTTCTGATTCTTTATATAATATTGTGCTTCAATTCGATTGGACATTTCAATTTACTAGTGCATTACAAGGGTACATTTCCATCTCAACACGTAAAAATGAATAAACTAGTAGTCATACTTGTATTTGTACTGAGAGCTACAAATTTCTCTATAGTATTAGGAAAGTCTAAAACAGTATTTGACAATAACAGTTTACAGTACAAGTACAAATTCACAAAAATACAAACATTAAATCCAGATGAAATTCCAGTTTACACAAACCTTCGTTCAGTTAAAGCACCTACAGTAATTAAAAAATCTCAGGAACAATACCAACAATTCATGGAACCGATGGGTGCTCCAATTTTGATTGAAAATCTGTTTACTGTGCTCGAAGGATTCCAAAACAGTAATTGCCAATTGGTAATTGATAATTGGCAAAATGTAAACCTCATACAAGCAAGAGAAATTCCTTTCATTGTAAGGAGACTTGAACTAGTGCTAAGTCCCCGTAAACTAACTATAGATGGGGTAAAATCAGAATATTTAGAATCGTTGCTGTTACCAAAGCACATGTTTTCTGAAAATGGTAATTTATCCAAATTTCATTCTGAAAAAACGTAAACCACAGTTGCCAAATTTCAAGTTTGTACTCACCAATATTCGCAAACGGGGGAAACGATGCGTTTTGCGTCGAAATGGATCACCAGAAATTCCTCTTGAAGTCCAAACCATGGCAATGTGAAATTCAGTTGAGTTTGCTAATGCCCAATCACGTGCTCAAAAACTATAATTTTCCCGGATTTTTTCGATACGGTTACGATTTCCAATTCAAATTCCTGCCAAGTTCTAGGCCAAAGGTTCATATGTTCTTCGATATTAAAAGTGGGCAAGATTTAGATACAATGAATTTGTTGAACTGGGTGACTAATTTTCGAATATGGAAAGATGGCATAAAATCGTTTAAAATACGATATTTCTCACAAAATAATGTTGCAGTAATTGGAAAAATAGTTTGCAACACAAAACAATGTTTTGAATTAGTCGATAAGGCTTGCAGTATCAAATCACTTTATTACATAAATTACTGCATCGACTGTTCTAACTTTATGTTATCCACATCATTGAAACAAAACGTACTTTCATTCGAATATTTAGATTCTAAGCAATTCAACAACTTATGGCTCGGATACTTCTTTAGAAATAACGTTGATAGAACCTTTAGTCTTGGTTTTCAAATGAAGTATTTTTTCAAAAGTGAGTCTGGTCCAACAATGGCACCACTAAAGAACTTGCACAAAATTAAAGCCAAGTATCCAGATAAAATCCAAATTCTTTCGTTTGCGTTCACGTCAGTAATTCAGAATTTACTTGGTAACTATACGTCAAATTCGCTACAATTTCTCAAGGCTGGCTCTAAAAAGGGTAAAATATCATTGCTGTCCAGAGTAGTAGTTTTTGAAGAAATTCTTCATGATGATAAAAATGTAGCTTTACGGTATCAAAATAAATTTGGATCGTTGCGATTTGTCAGCTGTGGTTCTAGAGGACTTGAAGATTTAAATGTTGAAACATTTGTGTCTGTTTTCGAAACCCGTTTATGGATATGGTTTTTAGCTTTTGTTGTATTACTTGTAATATCCATGAACTGGTTTAGAGGATGCTTACTTTCACAACATTTTTTAAACAGATGTACATGTTTAATCAAATTGCTTCTAGAACAAGGTGACCCATTTCCAGAAAGTTTAATGAAATATAAGCCATTTCGTTGCCTAATTTGTGGTACACTTTTGGCAGGACTAGTTATAAGTAATGCTTTCAAAAGTACTAACGTATATAACATTGTTTTACCTAAACAGCCTTTAAAATTTAGCACCATAGATGAGCTTTTGAACAACGGATATAGCGTTTACTCTAAAGTTAATAGATATGTATAT
This sequence comes from Entomobrya cf. arborea Gr-Col-00668, assembly GCA_034699025.1. NCBI lineage: Eukaryota > Metazoa > Arthropoda > Collembola > Entomobryomorpha > Entomobryidae > Entomobrya > Entomobrya cf. arborea Gr-Col-00668. Next base: position 11,359 of record JAQIWN010002676.1, on the reverse strand, counting down.
TTTGCACGTTTTTTGCAAAACGCACTACTACCTACGAGACCTTTTATTAAAAAATTCAAGGGACAAAATATGCTTTACATGCATTCTAACAAAGATCATCAAATTTTCTTCGGTAATACTGAAATTTGGTTTTACCACTTCATGATTGATGGTACACCAAAAGATTTAATCAAAAGTGATACCAGTTTGATGTTATATCTATCCAATAACACCGGGCCGCATCTTGGTTTATACAGCATAATTGTTGAGCCACTTAAAATTTTAAGCCCACTTGTAAAAGTTGGTCTGTTAAGCTGGAAAGATGTATCATATTATTTGGGCATAGATGATTTTCATACAAAGCAGAAAAAATTCATTGTTGACGACTTAAAGAAATGCAATAAAACTGCTTGGGTATTGCCTGATTATGAAGCACAAGAAATGACTCGAATGCTTCACAAGTCAAATAAGCATTCGGACGTTGGAGTCAGCTCATACTTTAATACAAACTTTAATTTTAAATTTAGAGGTTCAATGCCTTCGTTCTTAATTCGAAGAGTTTCCATGGTTTCTAGCTCAGGTTTACTGAGTTGGTGGTCAGACTTAATAAATAGGACATATTTAATAAGGCGCAGAGAAAATGAGCTGCCTGTTAAGCCGACCATGTCTGGAAATATTCAGATAATATTTTTTATGCTGTGTTATGGAATGTCTACTGCACAAGTAGTAATGATTCTTGAGTTGCATGAGCACATATTTATAGTGTTATATTGCTTATGCATTAGTATACCGTCGTGGATCATGCAAAATTTAGGAACGATTTGCTTAATGCGAAAGACTAGAGTACATGAAATCGTGTAAAAAATTTATATCATAAATTAGATAACACAAGTACTCTGCTTGGGTAATGCTTAATATAATTACTATGTTGAATAGATTCACTGGTTTAATGATAAGTATCAATCAGACTGTATCAGATACCATAAGAAGGGAAAGGCTAATAGTATCTGTGATAATAAAACAGTGTTAAAAAACGTAGAAATTATACCCTCCAAAACATAAAAAGTCGCTTCTTCAGATGCAATTGTTTGTTATTTTAGTCCATTTTTTAATTACCCAACAACAATATAAAGCTACCAAATACTTACAAGCAAGAGATAAGGATGATGAAATTGCGGGCTTACTTACATCCTTACGTTTGAATTACAAGTATTCTTATATGTGCTAAATTAGTAATAAATAAAAAGTAAAATCATAAAAAGTTTAAAAATAAAACAGATTTTTTTAAAATTTCATTGTTAATATTTTGGACTGTTTTTATAACTTACTGTAGCTTAATGTCTCACAATTAAAGACTTTACACTTATGCATGCTAGATTAATTTACCAAAACTACAACGTACTATTTTGACAAAGTGCATTCATATAAGCTATATTTCTAATAATAAAACAAAACTGTAATGTCTACACTTGTATGTATGTATGTTACGTAGCAGTATTTACTATTTTCTCATTGCCATTTTCCCTGAAATTTGTTAAGGTATACTTATTAATATATTGGTGGCCGTAAAACGAAAAAATAAACCAAATTTCCTCTTATTAATACAAAGAGTAATAAATTATCCTGTAAATAATTCAATTAAACTAATTTTGTTAATTTCGGATTCTAAAGTATAATTCAGATTATCATGTAAAACAATAGATTTTTTCAGATTTAACAAAACATATAGGCACGCCCATTCCCAAATTCATTTATCCAATATTTTTATTAAATTGTAAACTATTCCGAATTGCGTACGTGTTTCTTTTCACAATGTACTTTCTTTTGATTTTGAAGTTTAAAAGTTTTTGGGCAGTATTCACATTTATATGGCCTTTCACCGGTATGTACCCGCAAGTGCTTCTCCAGGTCAGTTTTGGTGGTAAATAGTTTATCACAAATTAGACATTTGTGTCTTCTCATTTTAAGGTGAACTTGTTTCTGATGTGCGTGCAATCCCTGTTTTTGTGCAAAGTATTTTCCACACTCCTCACATTTATAAGGCTGTTCGTTGCTGTGAATAACCATATGATCTCGAACATGTCCCATCCTTCGAAATTGCTTGTGGCACACGTCACAGTTAAATCGTTTAATATCAGAATGTGTTTCTTGATGGCTCTTGAGTGAACCCTCTCTAGAAAAAGTTTTCTTGCAGATTGAACAACAGAAAGGCTTTTCCTCGGTATGACAAATCAAGTGTGACTTTAGACCACTGAGAGAATTAAAATATTTTCCACACAATTCACATCCAAATGGAGTTTTTTCTTTATGAGAATTCATGTGATACGATAGACCACCTTTTTGTATAAACCGTTTGCCGCATGTATTACAAGAGTACGGTTTGGTTCCAGTGTGTATATTGGCGTGAATTTTAAGTGACCTTCTTCTTGAGAAAGATCTGCCGCAAATTGTACACTGAAATGGTTTTTCGCCTGTATGTGTAGTAACGTGACTTTTTAGAGAATTCGATTCAGCAAACGAGAGATTACACAAAAAACAGAAATTTGGTTTTTCTCCGGTATGAGAATTGTAATGTTCAAACAGTCTATATCTTCCGGCACATTTGAGGTTGCAGAAAATGCAAAAATATGCCCTTTGGACTCTTTTTCTTTGCATTTTTTAAAACACTAATAAGATGCCTACGATCAATATTTAGACTTTTAAGCTAGTTAAAACTGACTTTGATGTAACACAATTTATAATTTCAAACATTTTCGAAAGCTTTACACCAGAAATTGTATTTTTATCCCACCAAAGTTTGAACGTTATTTAACGAAACTAAAAACTGGTACAATATTTTAAATGGTTTGTCGGTGTTATTTATTTTGTTTGCAGCAAATGTTAATCGCACAACTTAAAAAGACATTTGCTTTTATATACATATGTTTAAACGACTGTGTAATTGATTACAATGGAAACCCAAAATAATCAATAAAGATGCCTTTTTAGGGATTCTTTGAAACTAATTCACTCACGAGTGCTTTCCAGTATTACAGTTATTAAAGTTGTGTTTATATTTGTTTACCTAGATTAGAGTTAAATTTAATACGTTTTTAACTGATTATAATTCATGTTTTGCTAAACAAATAAATCAGTGTGACATTATTCTTGAAGACGATAGCAGGTAAATGCTAGCTTCTTGCAAAAATCCTAATACACATTTGAAAACAAAAGCAGATGTTTCATTCAAAATCCATACATACTTGGATTCACTATAAACCCACGCATGTAAATTTTGACGATGACCACTACGTGCTTAGATTGCAGGACAACGCTACATCTCAAACTCACTTGCTAGCAAGGTTCAACATAAAATCATAAGGCATGTGTCCCACTATTCTATAAGTTCTACTTTAATAATATTCATGTATACATACATATATCTGTACATCGTACTTTTTTCACTGCATCTAGAAATCTTGCCCAATACTGGTTCAGTTGCTTATTATATCTCTTTAGTCAGCACAAGTCAAACAAATTACATACCAGAAGTAGCTTAAACCTGGTTTTCTCCAGTCTTTCAAGCTTGATATGATCAACAAAGTGACTTAGTTAGTTAACAGTAAAATAAAAATGCGCGGTATATTTTACTGTTTAAATCAAAATAAGTGACAACAAACCCTACAAATAATACGTCAATACACAATTAAACAAGTCTCTCTTGAAGTTAATTACCAATCACTAAATAATCACCAGCAACAGCAATTTAATTGAGTATACAAACCTAATAAAAATATTTATCATAATCCATTCAATGCTATAAGGCCAGAAACACATATTATGTTTATTGGTACGAATGTACTTTAACAGTTATTATTAATCATTTGATATTATTCCTTAAACTCTACCAGCTCAGATTACATTACATGCCTTCTAGTTACGTCTGTATCCTAATTTTGTTTATTTATCGATGAGAACACTAAACAAATCTTGCATCGAACTCTTTAATTACTTACACACCAACTGTATAATTCATACAAATGTATGCATTTGATTAATATCATGTGAATAGGGTTTTATGCACTGCAGTCAGACCACCCAAATAAAAGCGAGCGTTCTGCGGCCAAATGTGCATGTTTCTCCCTAGGTTAGAGTACTAACTATTTGTTTGTTTTTTTCAAAACTTATAAGCACTGGTGCTGTTAACAAAAAAACATTCATTACAAGAATACCAAGTCACCTACAGTTTGGTTTCTTAGTAAAATCTAAACATTTTTAATTTACGTCAAAACGTTACGACAAACTATGAAATGAATAGTTATATTATATTTATGTGCAGAAACTAACATTTACGTTTCACAAGTATATTGTTTTGCACAAATTGCTTTAAATTTAAATTTAAAAAATACAGGTAATAATTGTGTTCCTTATACAAAATGGCAATATATATATGGGTTTTACATTTTTGGTTGACTAGATCAAAAGCAGAACGAATAACCCTTAAGTAGAATTTAACACAACAATTTTTTTACATATAATTGAATGATTTGCAACTATTCCGAATAATATTTCAAGCAATTGCTATGAAGATGGCATTTAGTTTAGTTTAAATTCGATTCAACGTATGAATGTATAAATTCAGAAACGAAAAAAATGAATGCCACTAGTAATAGTAGTAATCCTAAAAACCACAAAAGAAAGACAGTAATCATTTTATCTGTCATTTTCAGTGACATCGTCGCCGCTTGTTCTGCACATGTCACTTTACCAATCGCAACTCCGTTTCTTGAGTAAGCAGGTAATGTCATAGTTTCAGGGAGGCTGTATTGTTCTGCTAACCAAACACCATAAATTCTTGACTCAATAATAAGCTTAATAATTCTCACAACTTTTAGTTGTTTGTCAGGTAAAAATCAGTAATACATGCCACCCATGTCCAAATTCTCTTCACCAACAAAGCATTTTTTCTGTTTCGTTAAGTCAACATGAGGACTTGAATATACCATTTTCAAATTTGTAGCATGTCTTAAAATTTTCTTTAGATAAGTGACAGAAGCCACTTTATCTTCATTACATATACTATCTATAAAATCATGACTGTTTGAAATCTTAGCATATCGGCTGTTCATGAGAGACTGTAAAGCCAAGATTCCGGTACTTGCATTAGGGCCAGGATGCTTCATGTAACTTTCTACTGTATTCATTCCAAGTCCATGTACGTTTTTAGTTTCAAAGAACAGAGTATAGTTTTGCGCAAATAGCTCTTTGAAGGTAGCAATTTTTTGGTCCTTTTTTGGACTCATTACTCTGCTAGTTAGTTTACCAGTGTAAACATATGATAGAACGGTACAACTGGCTGTCCACAAAACAAATAGACCCCATTGGTTCTCGACTGATGATCTTCTGTCGGAAAGACCTGGTGACAGAAGTGCTGAAACTACCAAAGTTAATTTAATTCTGACTCTTTTTTCTCGTCCAGAACTAAATGCTAGCACACTGACACAAATCAGCGAGATCCAAATCAAAATCCAAACAATAGGTTCAAATGGCTTTGTAAAAACCGAAAAATGCAAAACGGACTCTTGAATAATTGCAGGTCTCGAGCAATAAAGAAAACCAAAGCGCACTATGTCCACAGGTAGGAAACTTGCTAGTCCTTTTGATTGAGTGTAATATTTCATTACGTTTCGCCATGGGTTTTCGAAGAATTGAAGATCAGATAAAATAACTGGATGGTTTTTACCAAGATTTAAGCTATGGTTTGGTAGCCTTTCGAAATCTGGTTCTCCAATTAAATTTTAATTTAACTTATCGGCAAGTATCTTGGAAACGACAACTGAACAAACAATATTTGCATTTGTATTGGCGTAAAATCTGCGTTGTCTGGTCTGCCGTAGTAGGTCATTGATAACTTTTTTGTCAAATCCCCACCGACTGTAAATCAGATATTGTAGCTTTTTTGCAAAAGTAATTCCAATAGCTAAGCTTAAAAGATATCATAGTCTCATGATGATAATCGACCAAAAAATACTTTCAAACTAAGAAGGTATAATAAAAACACATTAAAAAAATATTTGTATCTATATTAAAATTGTATTGAACAATGAGAAGGACAAAGGACTCTAAAATTTATGAAATAAAATGTTCTATCGCATGCTCTTCAGACACACATTACCTTTGTAGAAACCTGTGATTCACCTCTACGCAATTGAAAACAGTAAAAAGACAGACAAATTGAGTTGAGCTGTTGAGTCTGAAAAAACTACAAAGAATAAGCATCAAACAGCTTGTATTAAAAAACATGAAAACAATCCAAGCACAATTGTTTCCTTAAGTTTGGGTGTTAAGTGTTTTGTTGTGTTATCAGAGAAGTATCAAAACAATCGATTCATTTTCAAAATGTTTTAAATTTATACCAAAAATGAAATAAGGACAATAGTAATTTCTATATGTGCAGTTATTTTATCAGTCTATATGAAATTGCAACAAATATGTTTTTTTATGAAAATGAACCCTAGCTGCCACTATAAACTACCATTTTGTTTAGGTGAATACTAATATGTTGAATATGTACATATGTATGTACATCCAACTATTTCAGCTACATTCACGTAATTTGTTTTTGTTCCAGGCTTTGTACGTTTTCAGTTTTGAAAAATATGGACCGAGCAACTAGAAATAAAGAAGTTGGTTTTATGGTAAGGTCTTTAGTCAAACCTTGTGCACACCGATTTAATAAATTATGGAATATTAACAAACTCAAAATTTACAGTTTTATGCTGCTGTAAAATGCATAATAGTTTTCTCATATCACTTAATGTAAGCGTCTCCAAATAGGGTAAACATAATCAAATTGAAGTGAACAAAAAATGAGTAGCTTTAAATTTTAGGGCATTGCAACAGCAGTAGAAACATATACAAATAGCTAAAGCTGCACCCAAATACAACGTTTATGTAGATTTTTGGACTGATTCTGTGCGTGTAATAATTGGTACCTTATGGTTGAGTCACACCAGTAATTCCATTACAGTAAAGTTTAACTTGAAATTAGGAAATAGGAAAAATCTTACGTGCATGTTGCTGACTCATAACTATTTTGGTTTCATTAATGCTTAAGAGATCTTAGAGTCGGCTTCCAATACAAGGGGAAAAATATAGAACTACCCAAACAAGACTGAAAAGTATATTCTACGCATGCATTCCTCACTCACTAAATGAACGGGGAGATTTAGGCGATACACCTATATGTTTTACAAGATTATTCTTACACTTCAATCTACCCCAATCATTCTGTCCTATGTTCAGAAGAACATACGAATATACATTCATTCAATTTTAACTTGTTAACCAGTTTCCAGTTGTCACTCCAAATATTTCGGTTCTGTTCAATCCAAATAATTTTAAAATATTCATTACATTAAGTTATAAATTTGTAGCAAATCTTATTGTCTTGTTTATTAAGTTAATTTGAAATGGGGAAAAAGGTTTACAAAACCTCTACAAAACTGATCAACTCCAAACCTGGAGATAAGTTAATTAGTGGAGTATTTAGTGGAAGAAACTTTAGCAAGCGCAGTAAACCATACACCTGCAGAATGTGCAAAACATCTTTCCGAATTTTAATCAATTTTAAAGAACACGCAACAAAACACTTACTAAAAGATATTGGATTGTTACCTTTTCCCTGTGAACTTTGTAACAAAAACTTTGAGTCGAAGACAGGCCTAGAGATGCACATGGCATATCATACTGGAGAAAAGACTTATGAATGCCCACTGTGTTCAAGACGATTTGCACACAAGGGACATTTAACAAGGCATATTAACATGCTTCACACTTCCGAAAAACCATACAAATGCAGCCAGTGTACTAAAGCGTTTTGCAGGAGTGACGACTTGACAAGACATGTGTGGATTCATTCAACTCAAAAAAACTTTAATTGCGAGCAATGTTCTGAAACCTTTAAGACTCCATATTCTGTTAGAAATCAAGTCAAAAGAAATCATGCAAACTCATTAATTTAAAGAAAAGGTAAAAGCAGCATTTTTTTATTTTGTTCATTGATTACCTGTATAAGGGAAAAAGGAATATGACAATATTTTTAACAATAAAACTTTATTAATTTCATTACTTTCAGGTTGCAATACTTTTTTATGAAAAGTATGGGAATACGGACTCAGTTGATTTTGATAATCCAGAACTTACTTTGTACTAACATAGCATGAGATATAGATAAAAGAAATGCTAAATTAATAACGATGTTTTATGGCTTGTCAAATCAGAGTTGCGTCTAACTAGAATATTATATATTTAACTACTTGACTCGTGCCACAATTAAAATATTTTTAAAACTAGAATATACCAAATTTAAAAGGAAACGTCCATCTTACGGTGCTTTCTTTCCCACATATGAAGTGATATGCGCAGAAATGGAATAAAAATAATAGCATATAAATATCACAATTGTGCATAATTATGTAGAAAAGTATCAAAAGGGAAAATAAACAATTTAATTTCTTTACACTAATGCACTGTATACTTTAAAGATCGACGCTAAATTGCTAATTTAGACCTTATAAATTTGGTTACGCCACATTGTCATTTTTGGGTAATTAGTAAAAGAAGCATTGCATAAGTAACGAAAAATTCATTTTAGACAAATCACCAATTGAAATATTTTTTAAATCACCACGTTTTGAGGAAAAAATAGAAGACCTTGATATTTTTGTACCAGTTGTTTGGTATATTGTAAAGCTCAGTAGCATGAAACAAAAATTGATTAAATGATGAAGTTTATCTCAACCGTATTATTGATCATGTGAAAGTGAAACACGCCTTGAATTTTATCAAAATTACATACTATCTTTCTTGAAGATACGCTATTTTGTGAACAAAATAAAACATAATGTCAAGTCACTTACAAAATATGCACCAGTTCACTTGTGTGAAATCTTTACGTTCATTGTACGTATATGTTTAGGCTAGTAAAAGATCACAACGATGCACAGGTGTCGAAAGTAAAAGCATCCGAAAGTAGGCATCCTATTAATGCATTTTTTCTATGAAACAGGTGAGCCCAAAACAAAACAACAATAGAACCTTATTTGATATCATTATAATAGAAAACGCAAGCAGCAACCTTAAAATTATTTACTTGCGGTAGCACAAATTTTTAAGTATCTTAATGTAAAATGGAGAACACTAACTACAGTAATAAAATTACTTGTAAAATCTGCATCAACAAAAAATTTAAAACGTTACGAAGTTTAAAAAACCACATTCACATTTTTCATAGTGGAAAGGAAAGGATTTATTTTTACTGTAACCGTTGCCCGAAAGAATTTGCTACTAAAATTGGTTTGGATAAGCATATAAATATTGTACATTTAGGGATAACAGTTTCCTGTCCAATCTGTGCTAAACCATTATCTTCAAAGCATTCTGTACGATTACACACGGATTTAGTTCACAATAAAACAAAACCTTATTCATGCCAGCTTTGTGATTTGTCATTTAGTTTGAAACGAGGTTTAAAAAAACATTTTATTCTTACTCATGAAATCAACAAAAAAGAATTTAAATGTGGTACATGTAATAAAGTTCATTTCATGGAGACTGATTTAGACAAGCATATTAAGCAATGTCACCAAGAAAAACTCCATAAGTGTACTTTGTGTTCGAAGGCTTTCAGTATAAATGCTAAACTGAAATCTCATTTGAAAACTCATGCTCCAGTTGTGTAAAGTGTGATATTTGTAAGAAAAAGTTTGTGAGCAATATAACAAGGCGTTTACATATGAACAGAATTCACTACAAATCTAGCCAGGAGACTTGTATATTTTGCGGGAAAATCTGCAAGTGCAAGATCACTTTGTATACTCACATTCAGCAACATATAAAAGAGAAATGTAATCAGTGTAAAATTTGTGATGCAGTGTTTCATACAAGTGGTAATTTACTAGAACACTTGACGAAACATACTGGAGAGAAACCATTCAAATGTAAATATTGTGGAGAAATGTTTTCTACAACTGCTAATAAAAACAGACATGAACGTTCACACCTTGGAATCAAACCTTACGTATGTATTTTCTGTGGACAAACAGGCATTTACAAATAAAGCCAATTTGTGGTACCATATTTTACGAAAAATTGAAGAAAAAAATTGACAGGATTTGTGTATGATTTTTTTCAATAGCATAGAAATTGCAATTAGTCTCTGGCTTAGTACAATTTCTACTTTGACCTTCGTGCGAACAAACTAACAACTTTGCATGATTTGACAAAATATAATAGTGTGACGCATTTAATGAATTTGTGTAAAAACCGTGCCTGTCAGATACATAAGTATGCTGCCGTTAAAGATACAACAATCTAGTTACGATCATTATTATTCTTGTAGAAATATTAACTTTAGTACATATGTCGTAAAAATATTAATCCTACGTGACAGTTGTGAGTTCAATTTCTGCTTTCGCGAATAACACGTTCAAGTGTATTTTACTAAAGTTTCGAACGTTAGAAAATAAGTTAAACGAACATTGCATTTTAAGCGATCAAAGTATTAGAATAATTTATATTTCAAGTGTTAAAATAAATGTTTGCAATATTATGGCAATAAAATCAAAATTCTTGGTTCATCAATCAATTTTGAAACCGACAAATGTTGTTTAAAACTAATACAAATCATAATTTGTCAAATACGTTTACGGAATTGATGTTTGCTATTCTGAGTTGAAGTCAAAAAGATACGATGTTTTTTTAATTGAAATTAAAAAAAGCGGACGTAATTATTGGTTTTCTGTTTTTATTTAGTTTTGCTACGTTGTATTAGTTAGATCGTGCGACTCTAATTTTGGCCAGATTTTATGGTAGCATGCCATACAAAAGTGACGAAATCAAATTTTAAATTATATGTTGTAATTATGGACTTAATATTATTGAATTATTGAAATTAGTTTTTAATATATATGTTACAAATAAATCTCACAGGGTAACGTCCCGAGGTGCCGCTCCGATCCGGGCAAGCCATTAGGTGAATTATAATCATAATTAAGTATAAAATAAATATCTGTCTTAATTTTTCTGCAAAACAAACATTTGACATGCTAGCATTTTAGACGTTTTTAGCCATGAAGGCTCTTTTATGCGTGCTAATCATCATCAACCTGTTTAAATTTAACTACCGTGGGGCATTTTTGCTTAAATATGCAGTAAAAGGCTTGATTGTCAATAAAATATGTTAAATACGTGGATCATAGTATTCTAATTCAGCTAAAAGAGGTTAATTATTGCCTGTGAACAATGATTTAAAAGGTAAAGGCCTACACGTAACGAATCTTTGGTCAAGTCGAATGTCAGTTTTGTAGAAAAATGAGCACAGATATTTATTGTATACTTA
>JAQIWN010002675.1:0-15053 GCA_034699025.1 Entomobrya cf. arborea Gr-Col-00668 | reverse complement strand
ACCACCATCGCATCACCGCCGCCATGCCATGCCACGGCTGCTTCTCCCATCATCATAATAATAATCCTAACCGAGTGGAATAGGAGAAATCTTACTTTTTTAGCTTGACTGCTTCATTTCATCATCATCAGCACTCAGCAGTATGGAACATCCTCATTCATTCTCTTCTTTTCGTTGTGCGTGATGATCCGCTCATTCCACCTCGCCTGCTTTTGTTGGATGCGGCATGTGACAACAAATCAAGAAATATGAGTTCCAGCACAACAAACAAACCAAAAACCAAATCTTCTCTTCTTTCTCCTCTCTTCTCTTTTCCATGGGCTATTATTATATCCCACACCTTTTTGTTCTGCACCTTGCTTACAAGAAGGATTACATTTTATATACCTCTTCTTTCACCTAAACAATAACAGCTTCAGCATCTCTCTGAATTTCTCATCATCATTGAAAACAAAAGCGAAATGGAATTATATCATCATTCAGCCTGAGTGGCAAACAAGTTACATCACAGTCACAACAAACTTGTTATTGTCAGCTTTTATCTGATAGCCTCCTGTGCTTATTTGCTCAACGTGTACTAATAATCCTTTTGAATAGATCCTCTCTCTCTCTCTCTACTAGTCTGAGAAGGATGATAATGATTATGAAAAATACGCGAAACAATCGTATCGTCCCTGTTTTGCACAAGGTTTCGGGTTTTTCGGAGGTGCAATATTTTATTTTCCCTGTTTGTCTAGTTAAGTAATCTGAGAGAGTGTGCGGTTTGGGATGTTGGTTCTCCTCAACATACTCATTTCTCTACCACAAAAACAAACGAATCACTTTTTGTCTACAAGTTAGCATCTGCTCTGCTCCTATTACTCTTCTTGTCTCATCCATCATCTCATTTTGCTTGTTCTTTGATAAATTTGGTACCAGCAGTAGTGAAGCAGCAGTGCAGGAACCCGGTCTGGGTCGGGGCACCACAACAACTAGACAGGCGGACACACAATAATAAGTACATACACTCTCTCGTCTCCACGAGCACTTTGCAAATGTAAAACAAGCAACAAAAGAGTTTATTTTAGATTGATCATCGTGATCATCATGGTCGAACTCGTCGTGACTTTTCCACAATTGATTACAAATTACAATTACATGAATAACAACAAAAACTGCAATAAAATGCACTTTTAAACTGTGCATCAAGCAAAGTTTTATAGGAGCATCAGTTTTTCTTGCCTTTTGTAATTACATCATACATACATACATATGGACATATGCACATTCATGTACAACATATCAAACAAAATTGAACGTGACTGTAATCACAATTATCCATGACTGATCATGATCATTCCCAAGAGAAAGAGAATCAGATTTTGTTTGAGGTGGTTTTTGGATGAATAGATGATGTGGATGGATGCTGCGGCTGTGGTGGTAGTGGTGGTGTGATCAAGATCACTAGATTGGAGATCAGATAAACTAAAAATCGTTTCTAATTGTTTCTCCTCCTCCCCCGGTTGACTTTGACTTTAAATGCACTTTCCCTCTCATTCAAAAAAATATATTTATTTATTTTACTTATGCAAATGAGGTTACATGCGCATGATGACGATGTGAGTTTGCATCTCCGCCTATTCCAGATTATTATTTTTTTTCACAGCAACAAAGAGAGATTTGTACTTGTGCACAAATTGTTATTATGAAATTTTATTTAATGTAATGAAAATAATAATTTGTATTATTTCACATGGTCGAGTCGAATGAGAGAGTGTAATGTGGTGGGCATTTTGTAAAAGTTTTTAATGTTTGGCAGATTTACGTCGGGAAAGGTTAGATCATTTTTTTTCTTCACATCGTGTCATTGTTAAACGTGATTTTTTTCTCACTATTAAAACTTCGGGAGTTTTTTTCTCTTTAGTAAATTCAAAAGATCCAGCAAGGTTGGGGATATACCTACAGGAACCATCAGACCAACATGAAATGGTGTAGTAATGAAATGATGATTATTGCTCAGGTGGCACATAAAAATGTTCCAATAAAAAATGAAATACGGATATTGTTATGTGCAATAACATAATGAGCAGCTGAGGTGAGTTAAAGTAGAAGCTAAACTGAGTTTGTATGCATTTCAAAAAGCCGACTAGTTTTGTAGTGACCACTTCATTTTTTTTATTATTCTTTTTTGTACAAAACTTGTTTCTCTCAAGAAGAAACGAGAGAAGGAGGAGTAAAGTGATATGATTATGATTATTACATTTACTCAGACACACACACTTACAGTAGCTAAAATATTAAGTGGATAAGGAAAAGATGCTTAATGCTCGAGGAAATTACCAGGTAGCCTGATTGTCTATGCGCGAAAGCTGCCGAAGAGGAAACAGCTTGTTAATTTTCATAAATGATCAAAAGTGGTTAACTAACAAGAAGTGGAGTGGACTGGAAGCTGAACTGAACTGCTGTTAAGGAAGATGATACTGGTTTGCTTCTGGCTGTTATGTTGTGTAATATTCAAATGAGATGAGCCCATTAAGACACAACCCTTAATTTTTCAATCAGGCTAACTGGAAGACACGAAAAAAATTAGAATTATTCTCTCATCTTCATTTTTCTCTACTGGTCTTGTTAAAAAAATTTAGAGCCTTCTTGAGCTTTAATAGCTTCTATTTGAACATGTACGTTTAACAAGGAGGAGGACGGACGAAAATCAAAACAACTTGTTAGAGATGATGATAATGAAGATTACACAATCTAGATTTTAAATATAAAAAAATATGATTGAGTGAGTGTGTCCAAGAAGCTCAGAAAAGTATAAATAATAATTATAAAAGTTTGTTTATTTTTATGATGGCCAATTAACGAAAATGACTGCGATGCTGATTCTGATACTGCAGGTGTGCCAATTCAAAGGGAAAATGAATGGGGTAAGTTGGCCCTTATTTTAGAACTTTAGCATCTGGGCTTTATTTTTATGCATGCACTTGGCACACACAGTTTGGAAACAACACGTGCAACAATGGTAAAGAATACTCCATAATAATAAAATAGTTTCTGGTTCATTTGACTTCATTTCCAGAACATTGGAATAAATCACATAAAGAATAAAAAGGTTTTTTTTGGGGTAAAAAATATAAAATATCTAAAAAAAATAGGAAATAGAACTTGTTCATCGTCATTGCTTATTGTGCCGTTTTGGCTGGAGTGTTTATGGCTTATTTTTTTTTGTCTGTGAGTCAAACAAATCAAGTGTAAGTGAGTCTGATTATGATTGCAAGTGAGTTGGGGAAGAAGGCAAACGTTTAAGTCTAAAAAAGCGACGAGTGAAACGAGAAAAGACTTTTTACCAATTTATTTAGTTGGAAGAGATGTGGTGTTTCTCTGTTTAGTGTGGTTTTGTACAAAAATGGTATATATTTTTTGGGTTGGGTATCGGGTTGCGGTGGGACTGCTGTCAACGCACCATTTTATACCATTTTCATTTAGCTTGAAAGTAGATTTCTCTGCTTTTGTTCCGTATTTTTTTGGATTTTTTTCTGTAAAAAATAGGCAGGAAATAAAATAGCTCGCATATCTTTCCGCAAGTACATTTATTTGTGTGACCATTATTGAAATTGACACAACGACATGGCATGGTGGATGAAACACTTTTAGACAAAATTTTATGAAACACTGGATCTCTTTCCCAATCTGCATTGTTTACGGGTATGATGACAATTCCTAAGTATGGAGAGGGCAAGTGGTACACAATCATCTTAAAAAGCTTTTAGGATAAATTTTATTTTCACTTTAAGTTGCCTTTTATTCAATCGCTGTAAATTAACCGCATGCAGACGGGCTTGTTTGGAGAAATGGAATTCAATAAATGTCAAAATCTGTTTTTAAAATCAATCAACAATGAGTCAGTTGTTATTTTATGACAAATAGTAAATTTTTTGACGAATTTGTTCTACTTTTATTTGTGATTGAGCTGGTACTTGTAATTTGAGTCAAGTAATTATGTAACGTATCAATATCAATACTCTTGTATTTTCAATTTTTGGTCTTTTTTCGGTCTTGTACAGCAGCTTTCCGGTTTCCCACGATGAAGTGTAGAAAAACGGACACAACAAAGTCAATGTTAAATGGAATGGTCATTTTAATAGCCTTTGACAGGATGGTCTGGTAATCGAAACCAGTGAGTACTTTTTTTTCTTGAGAGCTAAGACTGTAAAGGTTTTACAATAATAAATGTGTCAATGTTCATGTTTTCTTATTGGTTTTTGTATTTTTGTACAAATTTTTGTGGCCAAAGAACAAGCTCAAGAATATTTTTGCCGTTTTAGGTTTCCTGAGAAAACTTTTTTTCTGAATGAAAAAAAAAACAAGTAAAAGGGCTCAGTTGGTTTTGGTCACACTTGTTAATCCCATGCATCAATACGCTCCTTTGGCTCTCTGGTTTGTTAACCTTTCCATAAAATTACTTCCTGTAAAATTTATGTACAGGCAAGCATTTCTATTTAAATGTGGTGTGCGTGGGTGGAAAAAGTGGTTTCAAATAACCTATCTCTACTCCTTCTTAACTTTTGTACAGAAATATAAGAGATTTTTTTGTGGTCATGTTTTGTGGTGTTGTTTTAAAGCGTAGTTCGTTCGTTCGTATCATAAAACATAACTACTAATTTTGTAGCGTTATGCAGGCAGGTCAAGAAATCACCTGACCTTGTCCTTTTCCCTCTTTCAAAAATAACCAAAAAGAATTTTAATAACAAATAACAAACTTACGTTTTTACCAATGTTCTACCCTTTTTACCAATCCACTTGTTCCATTCTCCACAAAATTCCAATTATCGGTTTGTTTATCTCATTTCACAGTTTGTTAAGAATATCAGGTTCTCAGGTATGCCTATTTCAGATCTTCTAAGGTTACTCACCTTTTTAAAGCACGAACATTAAGTACATACACCCTTTGCCCCTTTTTTACATGAATTTCTATTACAAATTTTACAAAAATAATCACGTTCTTGTCGTATGCGCTTTGTCAGTGTCAATGTCACCAAAAACCGGTTGCCAAAGAAAAAAACGACACAATTAATGTCATCTTGATTATGATGATGGTGACGCTGATACTACCTCTCAACGTCACATAAAACGCTCGTTGTAATTTGGCTGATGCTGTTTTAGATAGTGAGACAACCAGACAACAAGATATATCAAGATACAAATGGCTTCGAATTAAATAAGACATCTGCAAACAACTTTTAATTGTTCATTCATTCAGTTTTATACAGGAAACAATATGACACTGAATTATAGGCATGGCTCAAGACTAAGACAAAATATTTTGAATCTTGTTGCATTTTCATTTTCATCCTTCCATCCCAATATATTTCAAATTACAAGCTTTGTCGCTTCCTCTTCCAACTCCACAACATCCCAAATGCACAGGAAGGAGATAAGAGATAGTGTTAATGATTATGATACAAGTGTCATCCCAATTGTCAAAAATTGTCATTTTCTTTCATTTCACACCCCCACCACTACTAGCTCACATTCATTCCATTACATTTGCCATGATTTTAAACGTACATACTTTCATTACAAATCCATCCATATGCCCAAACTTATTACGTGCACTGCAACTGTGGCTAAAACCGTGGGAAAGGAGATCTCCAAGTTGGTATGGCACGCAAAGAAACACGTCACATTATCCAAGCAGATCATTCCAGTACATCAACGCAACGCAAGTATAGCACAAATCCCGGAAATCTACATTGGAAAATTATGCTTTGTGGTGATTTTTTTGGTTAATGAATATAAATATAGCATGATACAGTATGATGGCATGCACAATGACAATATATAGCAAGTGCAAAATATTATCTAGGGAAAGAATCTGTGTGGGAAATTCCGTAATACCGGAAAGAAACACTGCACTGCTGATCTACATTATAACATAACATGTAAAGCACCCAATATAATGCCCAAAATCCTATTGTGTGAGAAAGACAGCTAGAGAGAGCCTTCGTGTTACATCCGCATTGTTCTTCTATTTATATTTAAATGAATGAGAAATTACGTGCATGTGTTGCGGTTCTGCTACGAGGAGAGTTGAAGAGCGAGCGAGGGAGGATTTTCCGTTCATTCATTCATTCTTGCTTTTTACCCCTTCCTTTCCTATCCCGGACAGTTAAGTGTCCATAAGAATTTATGGGGGTGACTTTGCAGAGGTGACTTGACTCGACTTTACCAGGCAGTTCAGTCATTCAGTCAGGCAGGGTGTACACACGCAGCATCATAGCTCTGAGTTCAGTTCAGTTGGGTTGTGTGTAAGTCAAGTGCCAAAGACAATCTCGGAACATGCACATGTTCCTATTGCACTGACTCTCTCGAAAAAGAAGATTCATTATTGTCATCATGATCATCATTGCCAACAATATAAAGCCATGTAGGGTCCCCACGGGTAACAATCCGTGAGAAAGAAATTTTCGGCAAGCTCAGCATTATATCGTTTCTCTCTATATATTTTTTATGAATATTTTTAACCAGCGAGTGAGAGAGAAGGCCATTTATTATTTTTCATTTAAAAAATGTGAAAATACTTGTGAAATGACTTCCTGGCTCTTGTTCTCTCTTTGCTCCCTGTCTTTTTTTTTCTTTTGTCAGTTTGCTCACTTTTGTTCAACGTATATTCATTTTTGAACAAAACTCATTTATTTTAAAATTACGCCTCAGCAAAAGCCGAACTTTTATTAGTTGCTGGACACGCATAAATGACAAAACATAACGTTTAAGAAGAATAGCGACTCGACTCACAGCACAAAAGCTCATCATCATCAAACCAAAGTAAGGCTTTTTTATGGGCACATGCCCGGACGGAAGCAGATGACGAAAAAAATATCCTGCAGTCTGAAAGTGGAGGATGGAGGTCACCACAAGCAGAGGTCACTGGTTCACAACGTCCGTTATGTTTTTACTCCCATTAATGTTCGTTCATTATCCGACATTATGTACGTTACAAAAATGAACGAAAGGGGTTAGGTTAGTGAGCGTTGAGCACATTGTTAACAGACATTGTGCCATGCGAAGTATTATCTTCCTGTACCGCAGGAGTACAGTAGTACCAGGGGAAGCTCAGGTCACCCTCTAAGGTCATCTTTACCCTACTAGCATGCAAACATGCACGCATATGGACATCTATTTGACTGTGGGGACTGACTGGAGTATATGGATATGGATGAACTGAACAACGGAGATTTTGCTTCCGGCTGGCTACCATGAACCGAACCGAACCAATCCAAGTTAAACATGCACATGTGCGAATGAAAAATCACAATATATTTTTTTTTACTAACCGAAGACCTAAAGCAAATCGATTCTTCTTCGAATGTAAATGCTAATGAATGAATATTATTACATTGTTGAGTGTACATCTGTCGTCTCAGCCTAAAGCCAGCACTTAAGTTATGAGCATCAATGATCATGATCATAGAATCATAGCTACGAACGACAACTTCATTTTCGTTTGGCAGTAAAAACTAATAAAACGAATATTTTTTGGTAGCATTCAGTACTGACAACCGTTAATAATGACAATGAAAGGAGAGATCAGGAGGCTTGGCTGGAGCAAAATGCAAAGTTCAAAACGCCACGTTAGCTACTACAATGTATTTATGCTTATATAACAATGGCAAAGCCCACGCGCACAACAATGAAGTTATCTATCAATATTGCTCATTTACATCTAAACCATAATAAAAATTCAATAATGAAAGTAGCAACAGAAGTAGAGTTCAACAGAGCGGCAATAATCACAAAGTCAAAAAAAAGAGAATTGGTACGCGTGGGCGTGTGATCTTTTTTACATCTTTTTCCGTTTTTCCTTTTATCGGACATGAATGCATCTGAAGCAAAATTAAGTCATAAAATAAAAATAACTTGGCCTTTTACTCTCATCACCTTTTTCAATACAAAAAATATATTTATCAAGGAAAAAGCTTTAACTTACGATTAGTGCCTTGCACTCTTTACTCTTAGGCTTAATGGTGTGCAACAAAGCTAGTAAAAATCAAGTATTAAATGGACAACAAGAAGAGTAGAAGAAGATGGATGATGAGTTGCTACGTTGACGGTCTACAGTACTTCCACCGGTCATTTGTCCAGTTTTTTTTCTTTTAGCTGTCCTGTCACGTAAAATAACGATAAACGATACATTAATGGACAATAACAACAAAACTCAACCTAAAAAATGGGAAGTTGGACTGGAAGCGAAGAGAATGACAAAAGGGGGAACATACTTTACTTTTTGGTGTTTCATGCTTTTTAGAAGAAAAATGTTTTTTTTTCTACTTCTGTCTGGACAAAGCTGTCTAAAAATGGCTAATGGATTTTTCTGTCTTGCGTCTCTGTTTTGTCCATGTAACATGTCTTTTTCAATAAGTCTCATGACAAAACGAAAATTGATGGATAAGTAGAAACTTTGAAAATCCAAGTGTGCAGTGATAGCAATAAGGAAACGCATATATATTTGATATGATATCTGCTCAACTTTGTAAGACTTTTTTTGAGTTTTGATAATTATGCACCGACTTTATAATGAATAGTGACCATTAAATGACCGTTAAAGGCTACACATTTACTTTTGCTGTTTGTGGGAGATTGAAAACTTTGAAAATAGACAAGTTTTGAAATGGGATACTTTTTTTTTCTTTAAAAAAGATATAGAGGGAGTCTAGGCCTGAAGGGCATGTTGAATGTCAGAATGATCATTAGTGATGATTGTGAATTGTGATGTGATTATATTTGATTTGAGCTTCCTTCTTTTTATTTATGTGCATAATGATCCTATCATGATTACTTTGCTGCTGGGCTTTTTTGGAGTTTCTTGAAAAGGAAAAGTTTTAAGTAAATTGATTATGATAAATGGCCCTTCCTAAAGGACGGCCATGATGTAATAAGCATAAAAGTAGCTATAATTTTAGAGTAAATGATGATATGATTATATTACGGATTGTATCATTTTATTTATTGAAAAACTCAAAAGAAAATTTGATATGGGGTTTCTATACTGAAATGACATTGGAACTTGTGAAATCACTTATATTTTCAGATTTTTTCCTTTAATATTTTGTTACCTCTTTTGTTGCCATTGAACTTTTAATGATTGCTATTTCTTTTGATGAATTAATACCATAAAAGGATTTTTAAATTAAATAATCTGACATTGAAAATAAAAATAGAGTAAAAATATAAAGAAAAAATGGGATAATTAGTGTAAGATGACCAACAGAGTGGACAAATGGATTGAAATTGTGTGGGAATCGATCCAAGGAAAATGGGTACAGGGATCTCCACCGTGGGATTTTTAATTTTTCTCATTTTCCTAATGACTTGTATGGATATTTCTAGAGGTATCCTTTGACATTTATCTTGAAATTAAATTGTTGACCACTTACTATAGAAATATTCAATTAAACTTATAAATTTTTGAAGCTTTGTACTGTTACCGCTGTGACAATTTCAACCACGGCTCAACCTGTGACGCCCAACCCGCTACCCGTTATCTTCGCGATTACGGAGAAGAAGAACCTTGTCTCCAGTACGAAGAGGTAAATGAACAATATCTCGCCCTACAAAAGCATCTTGATCCTGACTGGTATTTCAGTCCTAAAAACGGAGATCATGGACTACCCGTTCACATTCTCTTACCAGAGCCTGAAAAGGCTTCTGATGATGCTATTGACGAAAAAGGTTCTCTCACACTTGTCCATGCAGATAAAGACTTTGCTTGCCTTTACGTCCGAAGTACCTTTCACCACAACGTTGATTTCGAACAGATTGATGATGAAAGTCATTCCGCTAATAAGCCACACACTGTGTACTTCCGGAAGTGTGTTCAACTTCCAAGCTTAGACATTTACCCGATTTGCAAAACAGCAAAAATTTACAAAGGCAACATTGAGATGTGTGTTTGTCGGACGGATAAATGTAATCTGAGTCATCTCGATAATCCATTAGGAAATGGCCGAAAAGGTGCCAATACGGCAATTCGCTCTTCAATGCGTTCACTTCCGAAATATTACTTTTGTCTTTTAGTCATTATAAATCTAATATTCCTTTTAAAATAAACCTTCAGAATTTAGCAAGCAAAACACCCTAATTCCTGTTCTCATCTTCTGTGTTAATCATTTTAAAAGAGCAAACAGCGTGGTACATCTTTTTTCTAAACGTTTGTATTTTAAGGAATTTAAAAAACATGCACCGATAACTTTTCTGGATAATTATGAGGATTCGTGGTGGAAGCATAAGCACCACAGATATACCACTAACATTGTTTTTTTTAAATAGGATCCACTTTGTCTTCCATGCATGAATGACTCCCTCCACCACCGCATCTCCATAAAATACTGTCCTCAGCGTTGCATGCTCTGTTGCAAAAAATAAAAAACACCCCACATAACGCAACTCTTTTGTAACGATTATCAGTAACTATTATATGTGTGCTTTACTTCTATGTATTTTCATATACCAAAGTAGTGAAGAAATGCACAGTAATCTTCATAGCAAAATACTTATCACGCACACAATCCATCTACTGTCACATGTCTTTTTGTAACTGATCAGATCGCTGTAATCACACGAATAAGATATACATATTAATGTGTATAACCAGTTGTCTGATCAAAATAAAACAACCAAATCGACATTTTGCGTGGGATTTGCATTATAATTTAGTATTTTAAACAATTTGGCTTCTATTTTGACAATGCATTTTGTGAATTTTCACGAACACTTTGTATGCGTCTGTGTTCTATACTAACTTGGTATTTTTGTGGAAGATTTTTATTAATGGATATGATTCCACTTAAACCTTCCATAATATATTCCAATCAAGAAGAGACAAACAAGTGAAAACAAGGCAATGTCATTGAAAAGGAAAAAAAAAACTTTACTGAAGTTGTTATTTTACTTAAAATATTATTATATTAAGACAAGATAAGCCGCCAATTTAAAAAGAATAGATTATTAGATCGACCTGCAGAGTAGATTGTGAAAATTTGGTAAAATTTGTCGTGTCATAGTCATGAGCGATAAGAACAGGCATATTAAAGAAAATTTTACTAAATAGGTAAACTAATAGTTAAAATTGACGACACATAAACGAATTCAAAAGCAAAGTTTTCCGTTTGAAGTAAGGCGACTTTTTCTTGCTAAATATGCATTTCCATAAAAGAAATATTTTTTTTACCAATACTCTAGAATTTTTTTTAACTTTACGGACTTTCAAAGCTTCCACATAGCCTACGCGTAAAAAATGACAATCGGACCAAAAGACTACACAACTCATTTTCCCTAATACCCAAACTATGTACGTATTTCACTGGTTGCTGCCTCCACCTTCATCAATGAGTTATGATATCACTCAATCCTTGTCATTCCTTTCCACTTTTTCAGCCTTGCTTACTGCTGACAAGGAAAAATAAGATGAAGAAATGTATAAAAAAAACTTGTTCATTTTCTTCCAAACTTTCAAACCAGCTCAACTCTTTACAGCCAGCCCAAGAACGCGAGGAGAGCCAACAAACATCATCCATCCATCCACCCATCCTTGCTTTTCTGGTAGAATTAACTTTTAGCTTGGCTTCTTCACTCTTCGCAGTACTCATGGGGCAACTTGATACCTAAAAAGTAAACCTGGATAGATAGATGGATGCTTATGCTTGACTGAAAATATTACTTCATTCTTCTTCATGAAAACCAGATGTATCCCTTCAAAAAAATCTCACTCACTTTTTTACTCTTCTCTCTGCATTCTTCTAATTTCCTAATTGTTTCCTTTGGGTGCTATATAATATTTTTTAAACAGTAAAAATATCGTCCCCATCAATATCCCTGCATACCATCAGTACCATCACCATCCTATTTTCAATGCACAGAGAACAAACAACACATTTGGTCCAAATCACTTTTTCTCAAGTGTAATCAATACCGACGAAATGGGAACGGAAAGAAATTTTTATGGAATTTAACAAGCATTACTTGTAAAATAGAATAGATGGATACAGTGCAGTGCGAGTGCAGGCCTTCAACTTCCTTTGGAATTCTCGCTTTTAAAAAGAAGTTTTGCATAATAATGAGGATGATCAGTCTCTACTCTCTGGATTCTAGATGTCCTGGGAAAATACACATATTTTACTGAGTCTTATGCCATTTCCGCTAAATAGTTCCGCTTGGCACATGGAGAAATGAGTTATGATTCCCAAAAAAACAAGTTGATAGCGCATCATGCATCGCAACTAAATCATTCGCCATAATAAGAAAATTGTTTTTCTTTTCTTTTTTTACGTTTTTCTCTAATGTTTTTATATATTTTGAAGGTGCAAATGAGAAGATTTAAGTGGGTTGGGTGTAAAGTTTAATTGATGTTTGGGGCTAAATACCCACACACACATTACACCATTTTGAACTTTACATGCGTTTCATGGGGCAGAGTCAGGACCTCTTTAGCCTTTTCAAAATACACAGAGAGAGAGAGTAGCGCAGCGTACAACACACTGCAAATCATCATATACACCCAAAAAAAGTAATGCACCACCACCACCAACATAACATAAAAATCTTACGTAACATAAAGAAATTAAAACAGAAAGAGAGAGGCAAAGAGCCATTAAAACCATTAAGAAAAGATGTACATTAAATATCAACACGGGTAAAAAATTAACTCTTTTTTTGGATATGATGATGGCTTAAGACTCATAGGCTGACTGGGTGAGTGAGATTCAGAGAGTCAAGCAAGTGCCAAAAGAAGAATGAAAAGAACCATTTGTCATTTTCTAAAAATGATTTTTTATCTCTGATGTTTTTTTTCTTTCTATTTCTTCAGAACATAACAGAACGATAGTTAATGGATTTTTACAAACGTGAATGTAGAACAGGTACGTATGCTGTATGTATTTATTCTTAATTTTGGACAAATTCAAATTGAACAAGTCAAACAGAAAAACGTTTTTGTTGCAGGTTGTTTTCTTGGTGGTGTAGGGAGTTAGGTGAAGAAGCAGCAGAGAAGCAACTGGAATCAGCGAGAGTAAAGCTATTAAAATGATTTTTGTGAACCACTGCTGACCAGTGAGTGACCAGATAGGAAAAAAATCGTAAGTATTATATTATGATCCATCAAAAAGCGCTTCATTTACCGAGAGAGTCAAACCAGCAATAACAGCAGCAAGCAGTCAAAGTGGTTTGATGTGGAAGCATAATGAAATAGAAATCAAGCAGGGAGAGAAAAGTGGTAAATCCAGCAAAAAACTTTATACTTGTATGTTTTTTCTAATATAATGGGAAAATATGGTAAAGAGAATAATGCATTTCAATGAGGTGTACGTTTGGTGTGTTTGGTTTGGGACCATCCACATTACACGACAAAATTAACTTTGTTTAAATTGTTGTTAGGGCGTATGATGAAAATTGTGTAACAATTACAAGTGTCCAGCCCCATTAACTTTTCAAAGTTATAAAGCGAGAAAATCTGTTTTCTTGTCGAATTTATGATTCTTGCGGAGCAGCCCACTCTGTACTCTGTACAAAAAGAAAATTTGTTGCTTTTTTGCGTTTTTTTATGTTTCAAACTTTTTTCCTGAGAATCCCAAAAAACTTTTGTGTGATATTTTCATGATGGTTTACAAGACAAGTGATGACCCCTTCTTGTGGGTTATCATAATTTCTAATTTTATTTTGCAAACATGTAGAAAAAAAATCTTGTTGAATTTTTATACACGTTAAATTTCCTTTTCATTCTTTTCATAACTTCAAATTTTTATTAGCAAATAAACCAAACCCCATACTACTGGTTCCAAGTAAGTACGTAGTAAAATGCATCATCAAACAAACAATTGAAGTGAAATAAAGTGCAACAATAAAATAAATATTATTATGAGTAGTTCTTAAAAACTTTTATTGGTATTGGCTCACCTTTTTTAAGTAGTTACAGGTGCAATGTTGTGCTATTTTACCTTTTTATCTTGTTTTGCTCATGCTCAGTATTTTTTTTCTGCTACTTTAATAACAAAAAATACAACATAAAAAAATGTGAATAAATTAGGTGAAAATGGGTACTATTGTTAGGATTTACAAACGGATCTCGCCAGCATTGTTGATAATTTACATTTTTGATGATAACATTTTTTTTATTGAAAAATAAAATCTTGGCTGAGGAGATGTAAGTTTGAGTGAGATTGATTGCGTGAGAGGAGTTAAAAAAGTGAACCTACTGAGAAGTTTGATGACCACTCCGAAAAGAAAATATCGTTTAGTTCAACAGTACCAGACACCAGTGTAGTAAACGTTGGATTCTGGTCAATTGTTAGTAAAAGGATTTTATTCATGATATATTTTGTTTCGAGATGAATATAATATTGTGCATTTTTTTGTGAACGTCCTTTCCTACCTTGTCTGTCGGTCACTCGACGAGGGAAAAGGCCTTTAGGTTATGCATACCAATTAGCCCAGGAAACACTCATTAATTTCTTTTGATGATGTTGAGAAGTTTGAGGTTGCTAATGTTCCATATTGTTGAAATTTATAAATGACCTGGTATAAAATTCTGAACTGGACTAATGGCTTTTATCTTATTATATGTATGAGTTAGACTCCGCATTAAGTTTTAAACTTTATAGTAATAAACTTAGGAAAGATAAGATGCAAATTTGGCGTGTGATTAATTCAGAATGTTCCAAGTAACTGTACTACAATCAGTGCATGCAACGAGTTTAACGAGTAGTTTATTTGATATTGTATTTCCAAGTAAATGTTGTGTTGGCGTAATAAAACAATGGTATATTAGGTACAATACAATACACAAACATAATAAAGAGAATGTATAAGATTTTAGATAACCTTTTCTCAGGTTATTTAAACTTATTTCTTTCAAGTTTTAAGCATTTTCACTGCTCTAAATGTATTCACTGCTACGCTTCTCATGATCAATAATAAACTTGTCCTGCGAATTTTTCTATACCCCTTATAGCCAATCTTAAGAGATCTGCAACTTCGAATAAACTTTTTCATAACTTTAACTTCAACTTTGGTTCCATTCCATG
>JAQIWN010002674.1:0-15053 GCA_034699025.1 Entomobrya cf. arborea Gr-Col-00668 | reverse complement strand
ATATGCGCATTCGGGGAAATGACACATATTTTTAGAATCAGCATAAAAAACTATACCAGAACATATAAATTTCACTTAAAATTTCCCTCATGCATTGGGGTAGATCCATTGTAAGTATATTTCACAAAGGAAGGAAACACTATTGATGATCAATACATACCACACACACACCATGTTCGGGTTTTAGCTGTCTTTTTGAATTACCTTATTGTAAATACTAATATAGATGTTTGTCAACCATTCACTTTCAGACAGCTACCAGCAAAACATCAACAATGAATTTTCCAACAAACTTTTCCATTGCGATTTTATTTTCACTTTCTATAACAAACTATAGATTAAAAACTCAACAAAATTATATGGCTAAGGTATAGCCTATATATCTATTAACTTTGCAGCAGCCTACAAACTTTCATTATTTTCAGTCTACCGCTCATTCACATTTTGTATCTTTTGTGATGCCGCTTGAAAAGGCAATATTTTTTTGTAGTCTTTTGCAGAAAAATAATACGTTTTGTTGTGAGTGGCATGCACGTCATTCCTATTATTGTAAATTTTAGCCTAATTTTTTTGCGATAGTTGCCTTAAAAAAGAGAAAAATAATATAATACCAGGCTTGTCCAGAAGAATGAAAAAGTATAGTCAACAACTATACAATCCTTTTGCCATAAAAACTGATGACTACAGACAAGAAATAAAAAAAATCTTGTTTTGAAAGGTGTTTCGTCTCACACTCACTCAAGTAATAAGTTTTTTTCTTTCATTTTCTATTTTTTATATTGTTACTTTGCTTTGCAGTGTGTAAATTGGGAATGAGCTTATTTTTTTCTTAAAGTGTTCCGAGAAAAATCAAGAAGGTGTAATAATAGTATAAGCAATTTAGTATTGAAGGCAGTGTGGTGGTGTCGGTGAATGGCAGAAGTATCATTTATTTTTCTGCAAGGTTATTCCTTCGGATTTCCAAGGACGTGCGTACGAATACGAACATTTTTTTCAAATATGAATTCAAATATGTATATATGGTAATATTAGGAGGAAAAATTGTGTCCCAAATGCGGGAAAATATTTTCGGGCTGATGAAGATGATGATGACAGCGAAAAAATTATAAAGCTGAATGTCATGTCATTTCATCAATACCAAGCATATATAGATGTTTTTCTCAAGCTCACCCACTCAGACACACAAATAACCCTACCAACGAAAAATTGTAGAATAAGCAGTAGTGACTTAAAAGGAAGTAAGAAAATCGGGAGAAAAGTGAGTGAGTGCCCTGGCCTGAGTTGAATACCTTTCTCTTGTCAAAGGAATAAAAAGAGACTCCCTCTAACTCAGCTAGGTTGGCAATGTTGAATGTCGATGAACAACTCAACTCTGTGAGCAAACGAGGTCCTATATTTTTTTCTTGCTTCCTCTTCAGAGAGTCATTTGAAAATTTAATATATTACGAATGGCTTGCAGTTTAAAAACTCGTTTGTGGAAAATGAGATTCCTCCTGCTGCTTTTTTGATGATTTGGACCGTGTAACGTCATCACATATTTTTCTATTCCCTTTTTCTCTACATTTCTTTATGCTATTTTCAACTTGTTATTATTTTCATATATGTACTATTGCTTCGCAGAGAATGTAATTTTATCTTCATCAAGTTTGAAATACATTGCTGTATAATATGTAGGTATGTAGTGCAATTCTTTCTCTTTCTCTCTCTCTGGAATAGTTTTCTTACTACTTGCTTCATTGAGGATGATGATGATAATAGTACTTCCATTTTCCTTTCTGATTACAAATACTTTCACAGAAAAAATACTAACTCAGCAGTTTTCTTGTACTTATTACACAAGAAATGTTAACATTTTGAGGAGCATTCATGAAAAATATCATTTACATTTATGGATATTGTAATTTTGCTGCTGTTTTTTAAATAAAATATATGTGACGTGACCAGTGACATCTTTAAATGTCGTGTCAGTGGACGAATATCCGACATGTTTTATATTTAGCAAGACATTTTCCTAGAATCATTAAAACTCCTACGTTTACACTGTTTTTCAATGCCAAAACAACGTTCTGCGTTAAAAAAAATTCCAGTGGGTAATTCTGCAGCTGACTTTTACTTTGAATGTTTGATTTTTATTAAAAGTGGAACCTGGACGAGTCCAAATGCTAATATGGTTTTGAGTGTTCCACCAATTGATACACAAGAAGAAAGTGTGTCTCTTTCAGTATAATAGCTCTAGAGTGTCGGTGTCGTTCTAGTCTGATGACGTTGGCAAAGGGAATAACCATTAACTTTTGCGATCATCATTACTACACAACCCTTTCACTGTGCTGCAAATAAAGTTAATGTAGTAAAGTGTATAAGAATATAGTAATCTTACATACGAATCATCATCATCATCATCCAGTGTAAAATTCTCCGTAGTTTTCAGAGATGATGATAATGTTGTAGAAAAATATATAAGATGAGCATTATATACATATAGACATCCACTATTTCGTTTAGAAAAGTATCACCTACATTTTCCTAGCTGCTCGTTGTACATTTTTTTTTCGGGGGAACTTAAATCCGAACAAATATTTTTCCTTTTTTGATGATGGCAAATCTAAGTGGATTGTTTCCGGTGTGCACTATTAACGGCTCTCTTTTCCTTATCCAGAGCTTGTGGTTGCGATTTTTGTACACAGTGCAAAGCATAGTACTATTTATAGTGTATAAATAAACATTATCCTTTATTATATCGTATTATAATAATAATAAGCAGAGCTAAAGTGCATACTGCATTAAATGGGGGAAAATCTCAGCTCAGATAAACCCTTCATCCTTTTATTAACGACTAAACTGTGTGTGCTAACTGTCAGCTCAATGACTCTGTAAAAAGTAGAAATTATCATAATTTTTTGGGATCGGTGGAGCGAAAGTGGAGAAATGAATAAAATTATTATTATTATAGCATGTTCCATTTTCGGATTATATATTTTCCTCATAGAAAGTGTGCCTTTCTAATAATACCTTAAGCACTCAGATTATATTTTTTGCTGCAAACGGAAATGAGTGATAACGTTGGTAGCTGTGGCTATTGTGCTGATACCCATGCAATAGCCAAATGAGAGGTATGGCTACTTCTCCAAAAGCTATTCATTCTGCTGATTATTATTGATCATGTTTATGATCATCATCCTTTTTGTCATCGTCGTTTTCATTATCATAGTTATTATTTTTGTTATTTGTTTGGTAGTACTGGAGAGAGGCATGTATGAATATGTACATTAGACTATTTTTAATAAGATGATATGCTGATATTATGTAAGTACACGATTTTCATCAAAATAAATGTTTCAAAAGTGTACGCAGTCACATTTGCGGTGGTCACGCTGTTAAACTTAACTGAAACCTGTCATAAAAGAAGTTTATAGAGATTTTTTAAGATGTTTTTTTCTTTACCTATCTTATGTACATATCTAAATGGTTTAGTATATTTGGCCTTCTGGGATTTTCTTGTGGAAAATCCACAAGAGTATTATCATATCATCATCCTTTAATCTATACTCATCTTTCTTAAAACACGTGTGTGTATGTTTTCTTTAGTCGTAGTTTTTGTAACTGTGAAGATGATCATGATCATCATGATAGCATGGTTGGTCGTCAGTGTTATAGGTTTCTTGCGTTAATCGAAAAACTTTGCAGTTCTCGTGTAGTATGCAAACCTTTTGAACAACTTTCACTTTAGGGAGTAGTTTTCAGGATATAAATAGATCCGGGTTTGGGGAAGTTTATAGGTCTGTACCAAGAAGAAAAAAGTTGAAACGCAAAAGTAGAACCCTTGAGAAGGGTAAAATGTAATTTTGGGGAAAATTTTGATCTGTTGGTGGAAAAGGAAATGGGAATATATTATAGACTATGTAGTGTAAGTACAACACCAGGTTTCATACTAAATTAAACAGGAAATTGTTCTTTTCTTAAGAGATTTTTTCTTTTGAGGTAAAATGTTATCAGATGACAAGACAAGCTAAATATATCATAATTATGGTAATGATAAAGTTTGTATGTTTTACAAGATGGTTTATGTATTTGTATGTTTTGTTTACAGTGATGACGGTGAGTTTGGTGCAGGGGTTGATGTGTAATCAGTGCGGGACATATATACCAACTTCCGTTACACCTTGTCTTAATCTGACAAAGAGTAGCCTTCAAGAATGTCCTCCTGAGAGCACTCACTGCGCAAAGTATGTCTCACCGGCAATGGTGGTGTACGATTGTGCCAAAGAATGTGAAGAACGAAGTAAGTAAACTGGAATTTTATTAGAAATACTTTTAAAGCATTCGAAAAGTTGTTTCTTTTAGTTAACTTTTAAACTTGAGTAGGATTTTTTTACATTGGGAGATTGAGTTTGGAGTAGTTTAATTTTTTTAACATTTATTTTGTAAAACAAATTTTGTGTATATATTTTTCAGCCCAATGGTCATTTGACATACATTGCTGCAACCTTGACCAATGCAACGGAGCTAGCTCACTGAAAGTCAGTTTTGCCACGTTAACCATGTGGACGTTCCTGAGTGCCGCCATCAGTCTGTCATTTGGAGCATTTCAACTTAGAAATGCGTTTCATTCTATTCAAACCAATAACGACAACAGTTTTGCTTAGATTCATCAAAACCTTAATACACAATCACCTAAACTAATCTTACTACTGAATCGTAAAAGAAGTACATAATTCATCACATTTTATCATTTAGCCTACAAAAATGATTCCTTGACAGATTTCTCTGTCTTTTTTTGTATTTGTTCCCTCAATTCGGCACCTTTAAATTCTACTTGATTTGGAATCTAGATAAAAAGTCTAATTTTCAAAATACCTAAATTATTCCCCTAAACTAATCCTTCATCATTTATGTCTTTGCCAGTTACTTCCTTGAAATATCGATATCGACACATCGAAACTTTTTTCACTCGAGCATTTTTTAACATAATTTTTATTTAAATAACTGTGGCTAGCTAATTCTCCACGTGTGCATGTACACTTAACTAACTACCATGTATGTTGTATTGTTTCGTCGTCGTGAAACACGTCGTTGTTGGATAACAAAATTACTATGATATTATGTAAATCTACCATTTTGAAAACCTTATATATCGCGAAATTATAGGGAAAACGCTAAGAATTTTGGCACTTACTCTTCATCAGCAGCAGCTATATATATATTATGCTTTCTGCTTTCACTCTCTAACCATATATTATTCTACTCACTACAAAACCTTTAATGCTACTTCACATTCTAAAGAAAAATTGTTACCATTTGACTTACGTATCTTTTCAGTTCAATTTTGAAACTCGTCTTGTCTAGAAAATCACTATCATTATTTATATAACATGACCGGATATGCATTATATTCCTAAGGCAGCAAGCATTTTACGTATTTTTTTTAAAAAGCAAAACTGAGATTTCATACCAGAAATCTAGGCTTCCCTCATCTTCTAAAGCTAAAAAAAATATTTATTCTGAAATACAAAAAAAAATATCGATGGATGATGAGCATATAAAAATACATTACTTGACTATTGATATAACAATTTAAATTTAAAAATCACATAAAAATGACTTTTAAAATTTTTCACCAAGTAAACTAAATGTAATTACTATAAACTATTAGTATAATTATTAGTATAATTATTTCTTTGTAATTTTTAAGCTGTAAAATCACTAAAATATGAAGTAAGTATAAATTCTAAATGCTTATTAGCATGCAACACGTAATACATAAATAGTCTATAGTTCATGACGGTGGAGTGCTTTAAAAACACAAAACTCCGTTTCAAGTTTACGGCGAGATTCGAAAAATTATAGTATATCGTGTGCATATGTTATTTTATGAAGTATAATGTATACATATGCGCATGTATACATACGTGTAAATTTCATATTATTATCTATATTCAGTGATTACCATTGTACACCGCTAAAATTAAATCTAGAAATACAATATTTAACTATTTCTTCATTTTGTTTTGGTAAAATAATTGATTATTTTTAGGATAGAAGTTTAAGTACAAAAATGTAGCGATTGTCGTTAATCTTATAAGATGATAGGAATTGCAAAAGATGTGTGCTATTTGCGTAGGTCAAGAAGAGCCTATGAATATAATGGTGAATGGTGCTTAGTGTTAGTAGTAACTAGGTAATTGAGTAACTTATGCTTGAATTTGTGTTTGAAACTTTTAAATTGAAATTTCCAGCTTCATTTAATTATTTTTTAAATTGTTTTTCGAACATACTGAAAACTTTAAACAATCGACTATCATTACAATATGTGTAACAAAGATTAAACATGATCAGTAATCGAAAAAATTGTGGTGAATAGGAAAAAAATATATAACTTAACTACATTTTTAACTAATACTCTTGATTTACAGAGATCGAAAAAATAAGTCATTTTGATTATACTTTCATAAAAAAAATAACGTTGAATACATCATACATGAGTAAAAGTACTATTCTAACGTTAAATCAAAGGAATAAAGGTGAAAATTTACGACAACAATTTAAGTTGTAATTGGAGAAATGAGTGTACAGAATTTTTATGAGAACAAAATTGTGCTTCCCATATACAAAAATGTTCTTCTGTTTAGTGAACTTCAAAAAAATATAAATCCCCAAGAAAAAAAATAACAAAAAAAGAAACAAAATGATTATTAATATTTATGCATTTAACATACATTTTAAATATACACCAGTGTTAGTATTTAAAGGACAGAAATAATTTTTTTCTGATGAATATGTAAACGAGACATAATCATTTTAGTGAACCAAAAGTGGCAGAAAAAAAATCTTCTAATATTGTCTACTTGACATACAATTTGATATATAATCCGATATAAAAATAATAGAATAATTTGATGTACATTACACTTCGTAAGCACTTTATAGCTTATTTCTCTTTTTAATTCTTATGAAGATATATGCATAAAAAAATTATGAAACGATGATAATGGTAAAAAAATAATTATAACTACTAATTAACTGATAAATACTTATGAAACGATGATGAAAAGTAGTAATATAGCAGCATCTTAAGAATACTATAAAGTATGCATACAAAATTTAATAAACTTTCAAGAAAAAAAATCTCTTGCTAAAGTAACTTCTGAATTGGTTTTGTTTAGTTTATTCCCTTGTATAACCCGTTACACCAGATTTAAAAAAAAATAAGCAACCAAAAGTTTCCGTTGTTTTTGACTTTATGACAGGGAATTTATGTTTCATCTTAGAACTTTATTTATTTCAAATATGTGGTAAAGTCAAAACAAGTGTACATAATTGGATTTTTTTCAGTTAATTTCTTAAGGATCATTTAACTAGTAGCAATTAAGCTTTATTTTCTTCGTGTTTGCGTGTAGATTATTTAGCACAAAGTGATAAAGGTATTGATAATTTTAATTGTTCTTCTGTTTAGCCAATTTCATTTTGGATATAAAATTCCGTTTTCAAAAATATTTCCAATTTACACTTTTGCACGAAAACAGAAATCATTGTAGCATCTTTGTAGAATGAATCTGATGTCCTTCATTGCTGAGATTGAGCTCTTATCAGAGATAAGGGTCATTCTAACTACACACATGGTACACACATTAAACAAAAAAGTGCAACATGCAGTATATACTTTTAAAATATGAAAGTAATTAAACAAGTAATAATAGCACATGTTTTTTTAGTTGATACTTCACCCAAACATGCTACATTTCACTAAATTGGCACTTTGCTATTTTACCTAGAATCGGTTATGTTTCTATTTGCTAATAAGGAAAACAATAAATAAACCTGTCTTGTTTGCACTTTTATTTTGGGCTGTATAAAAGTTTCAAAAATCATTCATGTGTGAGTTTCCTTACCGGTAAAGGATATTTTTTTCTTCACTATCAGTAACATTGACATACTTATCTATTAATCTTTAATGATTTATTATCTTGATTTAAAAATTGTTTCAAAATTCCTGTAGAACCTATAAATACAACCTTCATTTAAGATATTTAGCTAATTGATACTGATCAAATTTATACAAAATATTTCAAGAAAAAGTTTGATTTGCAATTTAAAAAAATCAACTTAAGCAGTTACACATACGGAAGGAAAATGTGCAAACATCAAAAGTACCACTGTTATACTCTATCTATCACCATTTTCATCTTTAATATCCACGTTGCTTTTACAATATACACATACATGCACAACAAAAATAGGTAAATAAGTTATCTATTTGCAAACAAACTTTTAAATGTAAACTTAATGAAGTATAATTTTAGGAATAACCACCTATCCTATCCTAAATATTACTAAAACAGCAAAGTAATATTGGCAAAAAGATCTCTGTTACTACTTGTATTTAAAAAAAATGGAGAAGAATCTGAACAACATCAAAATATACTTCCTTCTGGGCAAAAAATAATAGTTAGTATTGTTAACAGATACAACAACTGTTCTTATCAAATCGTACTATTTTACAAATTTACAACAGCAGCATAAAATATAGTGTATATTGTATATCTCACCACCCACACATTGGAAAAGTGCAACGTGTATATTAAATGAATGAATGTTTAGTTTAAAATTTAAAAAAAAATGTTACTACAATGATGACGATGATGATAAAATATCATTAGGTTATATGCATAATTAATTAAATTGATATAAAAAATGTAATTGTGAGATAAATATACAACATTTTTGTGCGATTTCGTGTGCTATTCAAAAAAAAATCAAACAACATTATAAATATTATTCCGCTGCTCTACATTTTACATGTATGTGTCTCGGTAACAGTATATGTATTATCATTATGGAAGTTATTGTTAGCGTATGTACTGCATATTCTCTATGTATTGTATTATAAATACCTAACAATATGTAATAAATAATATATTATATTACGTATAAAAGGTATATGTGCATAAATATATATATATATATTGATTATTATCGAATTATTGTTAATTATCATCATATGTACAATGTATTGATTTGATTTGTAAAATATTAAACGATTATTATTACATTATTAATATAATCTCGTTTGACATTGCTCGCTTTATCGTAATTTTCATTTGAAGTAATACCTCATATAAGCATGCATGCATATTTTGAAATTGTAGAGGATCTGAAGTGAAAACATGATTTACAGGGTTATTTTTGTTGACAGCAGCGTCCCTTCAAAACTATTTCAAAAAGGAAAATTTTGAGAAGATTGCCACCTGTGCTTCGTAAAAGGTATCACCCAACTTTCCCAATTTAATATATAGCATTTCACTTTCATTCCTGAACAATTTACGATGTTTCTCGTACTACATCGAATGTGTTTATTGCTTATCATCAAACCTGTAGTAGGTGCGTTAGCTCCAAGGTAACGTGACGAAAACAACTGTGTAAATTGTGCAACTTGTATCCAAACTCATGAAATACGTGACGAGATGGCTGATTTTTGCAGGACTCATCATTTTCGAAAAATAGATCGTCATAACTTTGTAAGAAAGTACCACTCATTCAGCTTAGAAAATTAACCGGCAAATCTGACCTTTAAAATATGCGTAATAACTACGTGTGTGCGTGGTGGTGACGTTACCGGAGTTAACCAGTTTAAAATAAGTAGCAATTTCAGCATAATAAAAAATAAATCAATAAAATACAGTTTAACATGAATTAACCAATAGACTAAAATATAGTGGTCGAAATCGATAGCTAGTCGTTTCTCTTGAAAATACAATCCTGTCCCATAAATCACTATGCTGCTGACTGATTGTCAGTTAGTACAATGGCTTTACATTCAGTATTTCCAATTCAGTCAAAATTAAGGACCAACGTGTAATTATATACAAGTATGGAATATACACATACCTATGTATATTGTATTACGTATTTATAGTAGAATCTTAATTTTTATCAATGAAAATACATGCCCACTTTACAAGAAAAAAACTTGACTTTAGAGATGTTATGATTGTTGTACACTGAACATTAAACATTGACATAAATGTATGAACGAAAGGGAAATCTAGAAAGCAAAAATTTATTTTGACTGGGCTTGCGAAAAAAATCCTGTTTTTTATTTTGTTTGAAAGGCGGTGAATGATACTATGATGTTCAATGTTATTTGTTGTTTGCATGTTTATTATTATTACAGCCCAAGTCACACACAACAGCTCAAGCTGAAGATTTAAAAAACTGAATGTTAAGCAGGTTACTAACAACATAACAGCGCAAGGTGCCCTTTAAACTTTTTAAACATATTAAACAATACGCATACCTAATGCAACATATATTTTGTATAGTTTTTGGCTCTAAATAAACGACAGAGTTGCAGAATTTCAATATAAATTTACTATTCTTTATTCAGCGTGAAGCCCAAAACATGAAAAAAATCATAATGGTAATCATCTACGTGAACTGTGCACACGTTACTGCCGTAAGGAATCATTTTCTTCTTCGATATTCAATGATTCAAGTTCAAAGTTATTCGGAAGAGTGGGAGAAGCAGTCTACCAGTCAATGAGGTTGATTCTGATGAAAACGCGATGGGATGTGGATGTGAGTCGATGAAACTTTGTAAAGCTTGTTGAACATGTATATTGAAAGCATCTCAGCGGCAGTGCAAGTGTTCGTTATACTTTCCTTCCGCCGCACAACACTATAACACCACATTACACTCTTCTAACTTAAAAAACCCAACTCACTTCTTTCTTGTTCTTGTGAACACGTTGCTCTTGTGAGTCATGTTGGTAAAGAAGAAGAAGTGTGTTTAGGACTTAAGGAATGAATGGTGATGATGATGATTAATGATTGGATTGTTGATGAGGTTTCTTCTGTGGCAATTTCTTCACACATCTCTTAACTTTGCTTGTGTAATGTGCCTTCATCATGGTAATAGTCTTATTTCTTAAGTATATTTAAAGGAAAACCAATATTCTTCGCCGCAATTGAATGCAAAGTTCATATAAGCTTAACTTCTAGATTTACATACATAATAGCCTATGCCATTATATCGATAACTTACTTTTAATGAATGAACGTTAGATTTTTTAAATAAATTCCGAATAGTTGATTTGATAGTAAAATGAATTCTTAATGTATAAATATTATTAGAAGGATAGAAGTTATAAATGCGTTAATGCATGCAAGAGTTCACAACCTTTCAAATTACAAAAAGATATTCATTTTTCCACTCGTTTGATTTTTATATTATATTTAACACCAAATTATTTATTAAAAAGTGAATAAACCGCTGTTGCCAAAAGCATAATAAACATGATCATGATCCTGATCAAGTGATCAGCATAATAATTTACAAGATAGATTATTTAAATGCACTTTTCCTTTCGATTAAAATAAAAGGAGTTCAAATCATCAAGCTGTTTTTTCTGTCAACCGTAATATTTTTAGATTTGGCCGAGTTCACCAGTGGCATATTAGAAGAGCCATGTCTGCAAATGATGAACTATGTATTTAACTTGTCAGGGAAAAAGTGACCTTAGAAACCCTTCATTTTCAAGGATACTCATATAAAACAAATAATATGCATGATGCAAGCAACAGAACAAGAAAGTCAAACTATTTTCCTCACTATTACACTATTACCGCTCAGTTCAGATCAGCACTTTATATACCGATCAGCATAATGTATAACATGTAAAACCAAAGAAAACTAGTACCTGTAAACCAAAAAGAAAATTATGATGGAAGGCTTGACCAAGCACGCCTCCCTGTAAAAGCAAAAGTGGTTTTCCAACTTTTGCGACAGCGACAATCATTCTATACATTGTACACTTATTGTTCAATATCGCAAAAATAATGATGGTAATCAAAAGAATGCTATTACGAAGAAACTCTTACTTATTCAATTCATTTTATACCACACTGTGATCGGCGATCATCACCGCCATACATATAAAATAGCGTGAAAAATTTGCATATAATATAATTTTGTGTTGTACTTTTACTTGTACGCCAAGCAAAAGCATTGCATGATTTTTTTTTGAATTTACAAGTAACCCCGACGAAAGTCAGAAGGAATTATAATGGATTGGTGGTGAACTACACACGTTTTATTTTTCATGAGCCACCATCGGCAAGATTTTTTTAAACTTTCAATGCCACACTGCTTTATAATAATTCACGGCTTTTGAAATACATACATAAACTGCCAAGGGTGTACGGGTGCATGTAAAGACAAGGTTTCAGCAGAAGCCAAGAAAAAGGGCAAAAAGTCAAATCATAATACAAAATTTGATATCTGAGGACATTACTACTGCATACTTCACTTCACTGTTACTCGATAAGCTACTCTTCCTCTTTTATAAAAACTATAGGTTATTTTGTGACATCAAATCACATCAGTATTCTTGTGCAGTATGCGTCAACAACAATTTAAAAAGAAGCATTTATGTATGTCTTCAGTTAATTCCAGTTGAATGTCACAATTTCTACAAGAACTTGACTACCTATTCACTATTATGCAATTAGCTTTGAAAAAAACAAATCTCTTTGATATATGTATTTGATAAAAACTACAAAACAAAATGGCCAACTAATTTCTTTAAATTATTACAAAATATTATAGGTGTGTTTTGTGAAGATATATGTACGTATGTAGGACTACCCGAAAATCATGCAAAAGGGAAAACGTGTAAGGAAGGAGTCTGACTTTGGCATTCATACATATATTTCATATTCTATAATGAACCTACTTACTACTAAACAGCTCGCTTCTCTGTTCTCCATTAAATATGTTAAGCCCTTTTAACCAATACAATATGGAAAGCATTAATAGCTACGTGATGAGTTGTTTAATAGCTCTTTCTCTCCATCTCATTCACAACCTTTTCATATTCTTCCGCAGTGAAACCATTTTACATTCTAGCTCTCTCTCTCTCTCTCTGTCCCCTTTTCCTTCTCTCCTCTACCACCACCGCACCGCTTAGGTTGAAGATGGCTGATGATGAGATGAAGGCTGAGGACAAGCATAGTTTTGGACCACGACAATACATGCCATGCCATACCATCCACTAAAACTTGAAAGAAAGGCATATTTTTTGCTAAGACTCGACTGCCCTTCCCCACAAATTCTTATCATCTTTATTTTCAACTCCACCGTAGCACTGAGATGTACGTTCATAACAAATAATATACGTGGTAGTTTTGCCAGTAAGCAACTGCGTCAGTCATAGTACTCTAGCATCATTATCAAATTTCTTCAGGAACATCCGTGGAGGCAGCGGCAGCAACAACAAAAAATCTCATGCCTTTCCATAGTAATAATAGAACCAAGTTTAATCGCTACTGCCGGAGGGTCACTACACTTACTCTGAAAAGTTACTCCTTAGTCTTATTGTTACAGACAGACATGGATACTCGACTCAGGAAGTTTTACGTATTTGAAGTCAAGATACACACACATATTTTTCCTACTTATACACTTCATATATTTCCCTTTAAATAAGATACAAAAATAAGCTTGTCTCTTTTCGCTTCCTCGTTCATGCAGGAAAAAGCTTGAGAGAAGGAGCTGAATGGTATGTAAGAGAGATTATTATAATTGACAATTAGTATTCCACTTGCAAACTCGTCGCATAGCATACATGAGACCAAGTACCAATGCCGTAAATAGGTAAGGCATGCATGTACACTGTACACAAAGCAATACAACAAAGGTACACGAAAATCTCCAAGTGAAAGATGTAAATAAAATAGGTGCATCAAGATTTCGCTACATTTCGTGAAATACATTTATTACACAAAAATATGTATAAAGGCTGTGATATGATTACAATGAAGAAGCCATATGAAGAAAAGGATGACTTGGGTGAATAAAAGAGCGTTAAAATTATGAACCGAAGTAAGCGCTCTGACATGACGTGGGCCCCTTGAGGAACGAAAGTAACTAGACTATCCTCGTTTTAAAATATATACGCAGTCATTACA
Source organism: Entomobrya cf. arborea Gr-Col-00668 (assembly GCA_034699025.1). NCBI lineage: Eukaryota > Metazoa > Arthropoda > Collembola > Entomobryomorpha > Entomobryidae > Entomobrya > Entomobrya cf. arborea Gr-Col-00668. The sequence goes on along the minus strand of JAQIWN010002674.1, from coordinate 1,091 downwards.
GAAATACGTAATGTGACAAACCTTTTTTTAGCAAATGGACCTAAAGTTTTTATAATATAAATATTTGCTATTTCTATTGCAGTGGTCGGTCTTTTTATCCTTCCAATTATATTATTATGATGAAAGTATATAAAAAAGGCTTAGCTTCTTTCAAAAACCACAAAAAAATACCACTGTTTAATATCCATTAAAGCTTCTCATTCGTTTTTGTTCACTTGAAAGAAATAAAAAACATCAAGCTTAAAAACCACTCATCTTTATACTTTTGAACTCTGTACACATATGTTAAGCAACACCTCTATAAGTGCTGCAGTTAGTGTTAAAATATAAAGAATATAATAATAATAATAATCGTCTTCTTCTTTTCTGTATATTATCCCCTTTTTTGCTAAAAAAAAAGTGCACAAACACGAGATTCCCAAGTGTGGTATATTATAAGGAACCACGCACAGCTTGCCCCACAATCTCTTCTCAACTTAACTTTTACTGTCGCGTACGAACGAAAGCATACTTTCTCAGTATTCTTGTCTGCTTTTTCTTTTTGCCCTTTTTCTCTCTCCCTGACTGTTTTCAAGGAGACACCATACCACTACCACCATCAACATTACATATACACACGGGTAATTTAGTGCTGTTGAAAAAAAATGTGCATAAAAAGTTTAAACATTTGCTGTAACTTTGCCAAATAGAGTAAAAAGTGAGTAAAAAAGTAACGACGACGGTGATGGTGGTGGTTGTGATGCTGCTTTGGCTTGGTTTGGTCTAGCCTGGCCTGGTCTGGTGCGTCCATAAAAATAAATTTAAATATAAATCCAGAACTCTTTGATATTCATGATAACAGGAAACGACTCAAGTTTTCCACACAAAAACCTTCTTGTATGTATAATATTTATATTTATAATAATGGCCAAAAAAGACATATTTATATTTTCTGAATGTACTGTAGGGGTGCTTGTATTAGATCTATGAAATATTTTGATGACGGAGAGTTGAAGTTAGTTAATATGGTCCTGGAGTACAAGTACCTCCACAAATGACAGTGCTTTATGAATATAATATGCTATTGAGAATCAAATTAGAATTGCCATAAA
>JAQIWN010002673.1:0-15053 GCA_034699025.1 Entomobrya cf. arborea Gr-Col-00668 | reverse complement strand
ATGTCAAGCGATGCGTGTGCGATTTCGTTAAAACATTGGCTGTCTGTCAGTAACTGTCAACTTCTGATGCCTCGCTTTACAGTAGTGGCAGTAGTAGTGATTTCCAAAGAAAAAATATTATTGAGTGTTATTAGTATTAGTGTACTGAAATATATTTCCTTTGATTCACATCCATTCCCTAATCATCTTTCAGACGAGAAATGAAAACCACGCTTCTCCACGTGCAAATTATTACATCAAATAGAATCGAATTATGTATGCTGTACGAATTTGGGCTTAGGGGGAAATTTTTCATTTCCCTTTTCAGCTTCTCCTTGCGCTCAAGTAGGATATAAGCTAAATTCTGTAAGCATATTTACATTTTCCAGTTTGTGTACTCGCTGTTGCTTACATGTCAATTCATAAATATTGTGAAAGCTGAATTAAACCACAATAGCCGAAATTCTCAACAAAATGAATATGCATGAATGTGCACGCGAAATAGATTTTTCGATCGTCTCAGAAAGAGGATTACAATTTTGGCTTCTGAATCTGAACACGCTTTGTGACAATCACGAACGCCCACATCAAAAGCATTCTACAGTAACTTCTGCTTCGACTTCCCGACTTACCCCTTTCAGGAAAATATAATCATCATATGCGATCTTTCATGGGTCGTTTCTACATAAATTCTGCAACCAATTCCGGTTCCAGCCAGATCCGACCAAAATAATACACGCTTACCAGTGTATTGCATTTATAATACAAAAGTGGGACAAAATGGGAAAAGAAAGGATGTGTCAAATCAAATGGACCGTTTTTTCGCCGATGATGATGACAGCTTACCTGAAAATAGAAATTAAAAACATGTCATTAGATTTTGTTCCCAATTTTTACTAAAACTGTATTCTATATAAGATACCTTATAACGACAATAATTTACTGATAAAATGCAACACAAACACAACCTAGTGAATAAAAATCTCAAAATGCTTAGCACAACTTCAGTTGTAAAAAGACGAACTTCATGAAATAAAAAAAACCAAAGTGACCTGTTTTTAATGTCCTGCCTCAGGACAAAATAGTCGACCTTGCAAGTAAAGAATTAAATACCACTTATCAGTTCACTTTTAGGTAAAGTGCAATTAACAGCTATAAAAATGTCTGAATTGAAACTTGATAGTGATATGGTAGCAATAAAAATACGCTAGTTAAAAATACATTGTTCCTTGCAGTAGCCACTTTGACGTTATCTGTATAAAGCAATGTCACATACAAAGTTGTCGTCATTCTATTGATAAATGTATCAAATATCATCATCCTTATTAATTCGTCCCAACAACAAAATTGGTCAGCCTACATGATTATTACATCATCATAAAAATGCACGTACAAAACACAACACACAATCAAATCTTCGTCGCCAACAGATCCACAACAAATGCAGGAGATTTGGGATTTTCTGCCTCATCGCTTACTATTTTTTACTACCACACACCACATTATGAAAAACATTTATGCGAGCATAATGTTTACGTACTGTGTCAATGCAGAGTGCAAGTGCAGACTCTAGCTTCCTAATAAAGTTCTTAGGTCCCGTTTTCAATGTCGTCGCATTCTTATTTTCGTTGTCGATCTTTGTTGATATCTTATTGAATTGTCTGTGATTTCATGATAATGAAGCGGTTTCGTATCCGCTATCCTTTTACAAGCTATGTATACTTCGATTATTTGCCAGCCAACGTGAACTTTTAAAATGCATTTTAATACAAGGCACGGGCAAGTCATCAACGTAATTATATACATCATATATTCAGCTTGCCCAGAAGGAGTCAGTTTTAAGCCATTACATGTGCCCCGTGATGATGATGATCGTCTTCATAATCATCAAATCATTTCAATGGTCTGTTGTCTTACGGTAGTTGTTGTACTTGTATGAAATATAAACTGATAGTAAAATATGTTGACTGAGACGGGATGCATGGGGGCAGAGTACCTGGTCGCTACTACTTAACTTATTAGGTATATCTTTCATCAGCCAAAATAATTACTTCATCCTCATTAAAAATATAATATAAAAGATACATGATGAATGCACCTAAAAGAAAATTAGTTTTGTGCATGTACAAGATTACGCATTGTAACTTGTATGGAAATTCACCAGTAATCAGGTTAGGAAATTTTTCTCTGCTAATCTTGAAATGAAGCTGTTGTTGCGGGTTTATTATCGCAAATTAAACCAAAACGTGGTAGTTTTATAGAATTTCTTGAATACTTAACATAATGTTTATATTATATAGAAAGTATTCGATTTTATGTTGTGTTTGATTATCTTGTAAAAAAGCCAAATGAATTGTCGATAATCTAGTTTGAATAGTAACGACAGGTTTTTAGTTCATTAGCATCTGGCTAAAGTTGCCGGTAGTCATAAAAGAATTCGTACAATCCATATTACAAGTGAAACAATGCACATTATTCTACAGTATTCAAGTATAATAGTTTTATTAGAGCAGTGCTCTATTGTTATCATTGAAGAAAAACGTGTAAAACATGAAAGCTCAGTGGTTCGTAAAGAATTAAGTGTTGACAATGCAATGACGGTTTTTATCGATACATGTATCATCGCAAATTCTACAGTGTGCAAACAAGTAGCGTACATATATGTACTATTCATAAAAATGATTCACGATCATGTAAATGCAGCACGCGAACAACGAATCCTTTTGTTATGTATGATTTAAAACAGAGTTTCCAGATTTTTGTATCAGACTAAATTCATTCGCTTTTATTTAAATTACAATTAAAATAGAAAAAGATGTATGCTTTCGATAATTTAACCTGTTCTAATGCACAACAACGGTGATTGCACTTCCTCAGAATTATATATTTCCACAGAGCCAGTCTACTGTGCTTCCTTCCCTACTATCAAGTATTGTGATTCGATAATAGTCATAGTCATAATTTACACGAGAACATTAATTGTATTCCTCCTCCTACACTTTGTGTGGCACAAGTAACATAATTTAATAGCTTTTCATTAGACGTCTAAAAGTGTGCAGATTGCAAATCTAGGATGTCTTGAACGCGACTTAAATTTTATAATAAAACGACATGATACAAGTCATGTTATGCCAGTTTGAGGAGTCTTATTGCGCATGTGCTTTTGTTGCTTTAAACATTTTTATAGAAACATATTTTAATTGATAGCAATAAAGTTTGCTTGCTTCCACATTGTTTAGCAAAAGCAAAAAGGACGACAGTAAAATAAAAGATTGCTAACCTGACGAAGTATTCATTTAAGCTATTGAAAATGTACTTGAACTTTACTATTGTTTGCAAAAACGTTTTTAGTATTTTTTGCTTTATGTTTTCGTTAATAATACATAAGCTCTTCATGGAATTTCTGATTGATAACTACTTTTCTGCTGTTGTCATTTTACGGCTTTTAGGCTGTTGATAGATTCATCGTCTGTAACTACTCACTTATTAACAGTTTTAAAGCTGTAATAAAATGTGTTCATGACTTGTATTGACGGCTAATGGGAAGTTGAGCTGTGATACGAAAAACATATTGCGCTCAACGTGATCTTGTGGACAATAAAAACAAACTGTTGTACTGATTCTTCTATTATATTGAAGCTGAAACTAAGCAGCCCACGCTCTGCACATAAAAAAGTACACGTGAGTTTGATGAATTTATAGTCATCATTAATCTGCAGTTAAGAAAGGGCTCATCAGCTATTTATTCATCACAGTCATCATCAAAATGCCAAAACAAAACTTCCAGGTTTGTAATTTGATAGTAATTCATCTGAGCATGTAGCATTTACAGTTTTACCATAAAATGTCACCCTGCAAGGTCAACCGGGGAATATATTGCTTGAAAAATTATCATGATGACTAAATGAAAAGCAGCAGTCAGTCAGTCAGTACAACATTTGATTTGATTTTATGTACAAAAATGTAGGGAAATGGATTGCTCATAGCAAGTACAAAGCAATGCTTACACACAACTCAACATTTTTTATAATCTCGCCTTACTCAAACTTGATTGCAAAATATAAATTTGCTATCTTCGACTCACTCCACTACAAAATATAATGCATGAGCAAATCTATCAGATTATTTTTTACAATGAAAAGACGAAATTACTTTTTCCTTCACAAAATTGGATTCTTTTCCTCCCTATATGGCATTATGCTGGATTACCTTCGTATCGAGAGAAAAGCAATAACGTATTATCTGCTAAGAAAGAAGATGTACTCTCAGTCCTGTCAGTTATAAAATGACTAGGATAGATGCATCTCAGATAAATTGTATGTAGTTCTTTTTTTCAATTTTTTATAAAAAGTTTGAAAACTACGTATATTTTTTTCAACATGGAACGAAATGCACAATGAAGCCAACTTTCTATGCTGCAGGATGGAACATGAACTGAAACTGGCGCTGTACTACTGGGAAAAATTGGGTTTGAAAATACGTTTTTGACGCAATAACCGTTGTGTACACAGACTACCACATTAAACTTCCATTCCCTCAAAAGCATTCGTAGTGAATTTCAGTAAATTGTTCATGTTTTGCCTCAAACCATCACAAACTTCAATGTATATTTACATTAACATTTTTATGACAACGCTGAGAAACTTTTGGAAATACATTTTTGCATTTAATTTGGCCGAGTGACTTCTTATTTCAATCTCTTAATAGAGCAATGAACTCAATTTATCTGGTCTGGAATTACAGAAATATTTAATCTCTAGAATTTGTTTTCATATAAAAGTTCTTGAAAGGCAGATTGCTTTCGTTCATGTCATACCATCATCGTCATCCTTGCTGTCATTTAAGGGGCCACTAGTCAACATCATCAAGGAATAATATTTCTTTGATGATACAAAGAGTATATTATAAAACTGCACATGATGGGGTTCATATATAGTGTATAATAGCATACAATATAATAGCAAGAAATTGTAAAGCTTATCGTGAGCTACATCATTGCCTTCAGAAAACGAAAAAAGAAATAGAGAGTTAAAGCAACTTGGATCGGTTACATACTTATCCTTGCGCACTACAGCAATATAAGATTTTAATTGGATTATTATTTTCAGTTTACAAAAGTTAATGTTCACTTGCCTTGCTGCACCTAACGAGTCAAGTAGATATTAATTACCAGAATGAAATATGATAGCCATTGGATTTTTGGCAGTTTATCTCATTATTATTCAACTAGGTGAAAATTATGTCACACCAATTACGTTTCTCTTGACCTGTGTCTACTCTGCTCCTGTGTTTAAGTTCGCACACTCTCAAGAACACACCTATTTTTGTTCTGTTCTGTCGTGATGCTACTGTAATTATTCTTCCCTTTTTGAAAACTCATATTAATCATTCATTACAACTGATTTGGTTCTCTTATACGACAGTTCTGGTCGATGAAATGTAAGCAGAGCTTGTAAAAAATACTTGGTAATTGATCCTTAACTGTGTTTGTAAGAAAAGGCTTCTGTACAGTCACCTATACAGTACACCTACACAAAAACCCCCAAAAACCAAGCAAATCCTAGCGCAACTCTCCACGGATTGTTCAAGATCATCGCAATTAGTGTTAAAAAAGTCAGTGTTCATGGTGTATAAAATTACAAGAGACGACTCAATGACAATTTAACCTTTATCTCCGATTCACTGGATTTGGATTGGTGAAGCTTGGCAGGCGACCAACACCAACAAACGCCACAAGAATACTAAAATCACTTGTATAAATAAAAAATGTTCATTGCCCTTGAGTGTCGTAACAAGTAAGTATAGCTCTTTATGAACATCTCTGCACAGTGAAAAGTAGGTAGTGATAGAATTAAACCGGGTTTCAAGAGAAAAAAAATGGGTTGCTTTATATGAGCATTTATGCAATATTACTTGTCTGGTCGTCTAGTCTGATGGCTGGACAGAAAAAGATAACAATTTTTGCCAGAAAAATACGTTTTCTTGATTTTTTAACCCGATAAGAACTAAACTCTTTTACTGCTCCCCCACAGTTTTTGGTAAGAATTTTTTCCCAAGACACAGTACAAACAAGTACATAGTAATCTGTCGTACTGAAAAATGATGAGTAATAATCTGGCATCACCCAACGAAACTACTGAAGTTCAAATACCTATTCATCCATTTCTGTGTAGACACTCTTTTTACTAATGCACGACACCTGTAAAATTTCTCGAGGGTATGAAATTACGAACGTTATATCGTTTGTGTCGATTACCGGCCCAATCCATTAGCCCAATTTACCATATTTAGACAGAAGCATTTTTCGCAACAATTTTTTTTTCACGAAAAGTAGATAAGTTAGAAGAGAGCAAGGTTCAGAGAGAACCTGCCCATTTTGAATATCAGATATCACACTTTGTAGTCAGCAAACCGTTTTTGGAGGCGTAGTGCCTGTCTTGTCTTTGCCATTTCGCTGTGCTGCTGGTGAAGCAGCTAGAATGGAGATATTTAACGTAAGCAGGTTTATTAAAGTATTTTTTTTTCACTTTTGACAAAAATGCAATTTACATTTTTGCAGCGTTCTTCCTTTCTCAGAGTTTAGTTATTTTAAAGCATGGCTCTGACTGGCGAAGATGATGAAATACGAATGCTGCCGGTTGAATATTTTTAGTTCATGAAAAAATGTATGCATGTAACGTAATGTACTTTTCATTTCATTAAAATGTCTTCAAAAAAACTTGAAGTACGAGTATAGTTACGGTTTACTGTGTACAGTGAAAAAAAGTTGACAGCATCTCATCTCATTACGGCCAAGACTACGTTTCTTCTTCACTTCTTGTACAAACGAACAGAAGGAAGCTGAGTGACTAGTGACTAATGCATAATGTCATATCTTACATTTTCAAAATTGCAAATACTAATTGACGAATCGAATCCGCATGCAATCACAAAGTTCATTCTAGCGTCTACTTTATACTCTACTGAACATTGCATTAGTATATGACTCTATTACTGGAATTTCTTGCCCTTAAAACCATTTCCATGCTATTCTGCCCAACGTCAATAGACATACATGCACAACCTATTCAATCTTCCACCTCCTCCTCCTACCAAATCTACCTCATCTTTTTCAAGAAATACCTAAATTGAAATCTAAATTTAAATAACATGTGCACTCAACTCACATCAAGCAACCCCCCACCTCCAATAAGTAAATCTAATTTCCGCAGTCATCAAAAATCTTTCTCCTGCTATGTAAATTAAAAAGGAAATGAAAATAAGATACACACTACGCAGGGATTCCTTGAAGAACTCTTGCTAATGCCAAGAAATCTTAATTTTTATACGCAATAATCAAAGTAAAAAAATGTAAGATTCTTGCTAACATAAAAAATTATTACGTTTTCAATAAGGCGTACATTTGCAATTACATAAAATACGGTTTTCATTTTTTATTATACATTCAAATACATATGTTGTACGTTTTTTTGTCATAATGAAGGGGAGGCAATAGTATTGCTGATAAAATAAAAAAATGGTATTTGTAATAAAACTCTTTATGGAAACTGGTTTTTTTGCAATTCGCAATTTTCGCAACTACACATATAAAAACAAGGAACGTAATACGTAACTTAACAAAACAACATAAGACATTATCTTGATAGACTCGAAACATCTATTTATTCTATTTACTCTTCCATGTGTTAACTATTTTACATCACGAAACGGAAATAAATGAATACAAAGTTACTGAACCGTTTCCTTTCTTTTCTCCTTGTAAAAGCGATTACATTTCTTTTCGTTGTTATTGCTGTCACTTTTGTACAACCTGGGAAAGAAACAAATGAGAGCGAGAACTACTCCGTGAAACGAAACGACGTAAGCACTTTTACGTTATTATTTGTGCACACCTGTAACCCACATTTAAACAGAAAAGTAAAAGCTTTTCTACCTCTGTATCTATACTTGTTAAAAAATACTACGACGTTCACAGTGAAATCTTCTTGAATAGACGAATTGCTTACGTATTGGAATTGTTTGCCAGCTTAAAAACGAGCAAACAGAAGGCCACATGAAATGGTCTGAATTTACACATTTTATACAATGCAAAACTACCATCAGTACCATCATAATATGTAGAGAAAATAGAGATTTTTCCTGAAATGTGCACACTACCCTACCCACTAAATACGCAATACTGAATCAAACTCCATAGACAACGTTCAACATGTTTTCGTGGTTTGAAAATATGTATACCACAGACATTATATAGAACATATAAATAAGATATACTGTAAACAGACCGAAAAAAGCAATAAGCACAATAACAACAATAGAAAATAAAAATCTACAAAGATGTTGTTCGAGAAAATAAAAGAATCGTAGACAAAGAAAACAGCTGCAGAATCTCTATGCGTAGTCCTCTCCACTAATATTTTTTGTATGATCCACATAAATAACTACGACGTATGTAACACAAGAATGAAAAAGTTCTTTCACCTTCGAAGCAATGGGGTCACGGCATAAGTTCCTCCTTGCGCTGAAAACTTCATTTTTACAATGCGTGGTAAATCGGTGCTAGTGCGGAAGTAAGTACACTTCTTTTTCTCATGGAGAAGGTGGCAAGTACATCAAGCGTTAAATTATTTCCACGTATCTACATCACAACGATATATATGGATATTTTTTTCTTTTAATTCATTTACACAGAAAAGAGCAAGGATTCTCTTTTCTCATCCTCACTTCATATCTTTTCCAACGAACACATGAAACGAACGGAGAACAAAAACTTGACGATGAGTGGAGAAAGTGAATTATCATCTTAAAGAGGTAGTTCAGTAGTATTCACTATTCACTGTTGAAGTGTTGAGAGCATTGTATGAATTTTTTTAGACAAAAACAGCCCTTTGTTGGAAAAGCACATAAATCTTTTTGCACCTTGTGTTCTCTTCTCTTTCATTATACACATATTGCCGCTTCGAATACATAATTTTTCTCTTCACCTACAGCTCCAACTCCAACCCAATCAACCCTACTCACCTGTGAGAAAATTGAGGAGAGAAGTAGTACTATAGTTACAGTTGGATTATTAAGATGGAAAAAATTGCTTAATCTATCACACGTAAACTTCCTCTTTGATTCGAGTAAACATTTTATTCCAAATTCCAATGTTCCTTCGTTTGGCTGGTTTTAATATAAAACTTCTCGCAATATGCTTTACTTTGCCCTTGTTGCTGATATTGCTTCATTGCACACGTTTTACATACTTTGTGACAAAATATAGTGGATGTCATAATTTGTATACACTCGTGATGTTTCATATGTCACACACGTATATAAATACAGATGTATGTGTAATGTATTCTTAAATTATTTTCTTTCTCGCTCTTCATCACTCTTACGTTACGTTGTGGTTTGAAAGATTCGTTGACTCAATATTTTGTGCGCTCAACCTACAATAAAATCGAATTTGTTATAAATCAACCTTGGTCTCTCTTTAACATTCTGTTTCTTTCCTACCTTACCTTGTCTTACTGGTGAACCATACTTTAACCCAATTTTTCCTTCACTCTTATTTCTGCACAAAATATTAAATTTAGAAACAAAAATAAGTTGAAAAAAACTAAAGTCTCTGACGCTATTACAATGCCTGTCAGACCGAAAACTCCAGTGCGTTTGTCGACTAGATCCTTGTTTTTCGTATTTCCAACTGTACAATCCCCACTTTTTGTTTTTAACATTCCAACAACCTTTTTGCGTACTAGTTCGTTTATCATCTCAGACATGTACTCAGTATTCTGATAGCATGCCAGTCATTCTGATCTAATATGCAAGGGAATACATTCTCTATCTTTCTATTTCTGTTCTACAGAATTGTCTCTGCATATTACACACATATGTATGAATTTAAAATACAGTTTTGTGTAAATATTGTAAATGTATTTAAATATTATATCTTGTAAAACTATAAACTGTTAACTCACATCACGTTTCGACATTCATCATCTACATATCAAGTAAAATTCATGGATTTCTGTGAAGCCCATCTGCAGCAAAGTAACATGAACGTGAGTATTTGTGCACTTTTGGGATTCACAAAAAAACAATTTCAAAATATTATACTACTTGTCTGTTGATTCAAATTAAACTAATATGCATATGAATGAAAAGTAGAGAAGGCACCCTTTTAAAACCTGAGCACGATATAAGTTTGGGCAGCATCAACTTTTTCTTAAATTGGTTTTCACAACTTTTTTAGTACAATCTTAATCACGAGACTGGAGGAGAGAAGGTAGCAGCTTAGAAAGAAGCGAAAATGGGAAACAGGTTGTTGTACTTGATGTTTTTGTTGTGTAGTGTTACTTGTTACAACTTAAAGCTCAGCACTGGTCATGCCTGAATATAGTAAACACCAGCGGGAGTGAATGGCAGTAGTCTAATCATTTATGCAAAGTACATGCCACTCTGTCTTGTTTAAAGCTTACAACGAACAACGGAGCAACTAACGCATGTTGATTCTTTTACGAAAATACCCGTCAGATTAATAGGATGACACATCAGCCAGCTAGACTTTAATGGTATACATTTGTAAGAACGTAAATTCTTGTTTTCGCAAATGTTTTTAGAACAAAAACTAGCATGTTAGATATTGATGGTAAGACCTATTTTTTTCTGAGAAAATGAACATCTTCTTAGAGTTATTTGTTGTAGCATTATGTAAATTCGTAACTAATACTGTTGAGAACACAAAACTATAAACAAAGTGAAAGTTCTTAAAATAGATTGTTTTGTTAACTTCCTGTTTTTCTATGATTTTGTTCCACATAATATTATTAAAATGCCATCTTAAATCAAAGCAAAAAATTAAGGATGTATTTATAGGTTTTTATATAATGAGCACGTTTTCAGTCAATGTTTTTAGAGTCAAGCACCAAAAAATCACTTCACTTGGTACAAAAACAGTGTATTAATCTCTCGAAAAAAACTTTTGCACGTATGGTATTTTTATAAATTTCATTTTAACTTTGATCTGGAGGAAATGCCATAATAATGACTTTTTATAACAATTAATTGTTTTGTAAACGATGTTGTATTTCCTGTATCAGTCCGCTTCATGTTTAAATTTTATCTTAGCTGAGTTAACTTCCTAAGCTTAACTTTCCATTCTAATATTTTTTACTTCAGGCCCCTAATGCGCTTGGCCAGGAAGGTTAACTCCACAAAGTCTCAAACAGGACTCCACAAAATGCAAAATATAAATTTTATCAGTGGTTCATTAAATCAGAAAAATGTAAATGCGAAACAATAAAAATCAGTCACTTTAGTTGGTCTTTGGCAAACGACTCTTTACAGCATAATTGAAATTGCATACTCATTTGTCTCCAACGCTCAGATATTAGCGATTATACTAGAATCTGCATAGTATTATCATCATGTACCTACACAATACATACTCATCTAGATAATCCCTCTATAGTCATAGTCGGCGTAGGACAATAAAAGAGAGCATAACAGTCTTAACAGTGTATCTCCACTTGTACACTTATACATTATCCTAGACCTCATCACTCTTTAAACATATGTCATACTTGTAAAACTCTATGCATGTCGTACAATAATAAGCCTAATATGTCGTTTTCATTCCTCTCATTAAGTAGATAGGAGTCCTTCATTTTCTAATGACTTCCTCCTTCATTTAAATTCGAACTATTCTGCATATACTCTTAGTGTACCTATATCCCGGCCTACGATATACTACAAAGGTTAATCATTTTACCTATATTTGATACAGAAATCGAGACATCACATTCATCACTTGAACTATCTCACTTACTTTGAGCTCTAGTGATGCTTGTTTGCAATTGCAATCTTTAATCATATCCATTACTATTATCTACTCATTCCCTTTTCTCCTTTTTTCCGATCAAAGCTGATCCGATCAGTGAAATATTGTCATAAAGCTTATGGGCATGCGTACTCAGTATTTAGTAAGTAGCAATTATTGTATACACTTTTGACTTTTTTTGCATTCCTCAACGAAAGTTTACACAAACAGACTGATTCTTTTTTTCTCTTAAACATGATCCATGCCTCCGGGATAAATAAACTAGAAAAATAAACGAGAACGCTTCTTTAACCCAGCTTTTTTAATCTTTTAAAAAAGTAAGCCAGGGAGGCAATGAAGGATTAGCAGATTGCGAAAAGTAATACAGAAAAATATCCGTTGAAGAAAGCTCTGCACCATAAACAAGGTTTACTTTATATCATTTCACTACACACTACACGTTTTCATGAAGGTCGTTCTAAAAAATCTCATCATAAAGAGAAGAAAAGAAATTCTTTGTCAATGATATTCAGCTCAAATTGCAGCATCTACATAAAAATCCACACAAAAATGTATGCATATCTTGTACCATAGCGGTCTTCAGTGTAAATAACAAATTGTATGTGTACGCCCAATAAGCTGATGATAAGGTTTACCTTTGAGCGACCTAATGCACATGCGATTCGGAAGGATGTGCGATGAGATTTAAAATAAATAGTAGGATTAATGATGATGTGATCATTTAGAACGTTGTTTTTTTTGTTTGGTGATCTAGATCACAGAAATTAAATAAAATATGCATACGTATATTTCAACAGGTTTGATCAGAAAACCTACTACAGATGAAAATTAACCTTGCGCAGAATTTATAATGAGATACTGTAATACGCAGTCTTTCGCTCATGCATGCCCTATTCTTCACTTCTACTATCATTTTTGCATTAATTTTACTTGATTGCTGTGATCGTCCTCTTTGGTATCATGTATCAAATCAAACCGATCCTTGTAAAGATGAAATGGAAATGCCATTTGCATAGAACAGGTAATATTTTTAAAAATTACCATGTACATATCGAACTTCGTTTTTTTACCGTACAGGTACAGGTTTGAAAATATCTGTTATTTGCTACATCACATTTTTTACTCTAACTGTGGTACCTACTTTTTAATAACACAATGCAAGTAAAGTGCGTGCACAATATAATAACGAAGGTCGTAATCTTGAAAAATATTTATTATAAAAAACCTTTAATTAAATCCTCCTCAAATTGATAGGTTTTAAACGAATTGAAACTTGCAACACAGAAAATGTTTTGATTTTGTAAGGAAATGATTGGGTCTTGAAAGATTTTTTTTACTTACACAAAACAAATTATCATACAATTTTTTTTATTCCTTTTCCGGCACCTAATGAAGGGCACAATGAAATTCATTGAATTGAATCCATTTTACACTGTCTTTTAGAGAACTGTCTATCTAACTTTATATATTTCTTTTTACACGCGCATTCATGAAATGATCAGTACACGTTCACTGAAATGCACAATCAAAAGTCATGCTGACATTAAACCATGTTTGGGAATCACCACCAGGAAACTCTTTTGTTTTTAATTTTACCAAGTCACCTTTCTCTGATTTGTAAAGTATTATTAGCACTGCTAATAATGATGATGTAACTTCACTGCCTTGCCATACACAGAATACATTTGTTTGATTTGTCAATGATTACTTAACACTACACAAAAACCGTTAAAACTTTCGCAATTAGAAATGTAAATACCTGTGTATTTTCAAAGTGAAACATAATTGAAATATATTTCAGGTATTATTACACAATTGCAATTTCCATACAAGGACATTTTCTAAATACTTTTACGATTCTGGGGATGATTATAAATTAACTTGCCTGTCGGCACATGTTGTTGGAGGTGCTTTTAAATGTACAATGGCTAAAAAGTGAGATCTCAGCGGAGACTCGAGGTGGTGACTCACTAAAGGTAAATATTAAATCAGTTCATTTATATGTACAGCTAGCTCCAAATACCACAATGATACCATCGTAGTTTTATTATCGATGTACCTACGTATGTGTTAACAACGATAACTTTTTAAGACTCGGCTTACGATTAGGTTATGATTGTATCAAGCTTTTGATATCAATTTCACGTTTTTTATTTCTATGCATTACCAGCATAATACAAAAGACCATCCAAGAACAATTATCGTTAATAAATAGCAAACTAGCAAATTGTTCTTTGATATGAATCTAAAATGGTCATTATAATTTGTCTGTTTACTTGTTAGTTGCAACTAAGGACTTCACCAGAAAAAAAAATCGTTTTCACTTTACCTCCGTTGTAGCATAAGATAGTCTACCTTACCTACCATGTTACATAAACCGAAAGTTTTGTGTTTGTAAATCAAAGCGTGTCACCCACCACGAATACCATATAATTAATTGCAAATCACATTCCAATTAAAGCTGCACTCTTATCATTAACATTCTTCTAAATAAATATCATTTGTTCAAATCAAATCGGAATTGAACGAATAACAATAAAAAGTCAAACATTATTAAATATAATAACGACAAGAATGCCGACACCACAACAAAACGAGCTCTCTCCTCCCCTTCTCTTTCTTACATTACATGTTTTCCCTTTAGGCGAATTTCATGCAACTATTTATATAAAATATCTTTTTTCTAGTTTTTATCTATTCATGTTCATAATATTTAGTTCATAATTGAATAAGACAAAATGGGAAGACAACAGAGCCAATTAGCTCGGCATTTTTTTTCTTCTAGAAGACTGTGTCGGTTATCAAAAAAATGTCGATACGTTAACAAGTGAAAAAGACAATGATGTTGGTGAATGAACACTGACAACAACACGACAACAACTGCCTCCAACAGGGCATTCTGATTGTATGTGCATTGTTTACCTGAATGTAACACGATGATTTCGACTCGACTACTCGATCAAAGCTACAAAGCCACGACGTGATACAGGTAATACAAGAAACTTAGCAATGCAGGGATATTTAACTACCTATTTACGATGTGCCTACACAAAAAAATTACAGCAAACATGCATAAATTCATAATAAATAAATAATATCTAAGGCATGACCATTCATTCATATTTTTTCAATCAATTTTTTTATATACTCGTCATTGTTATCATTAAACGTCGAAAAAATATGCATTTGCATGTTCCATATACTTTTACGGATCAAGTTTTGGACTCGGATCTTAATGATTCATATC
>JAQIWN010002672.1:0-15066 GCA_034699025.1 Entomobrya cf. arborea Gr-Col-00668 | reverse complement strand
CCCACTTGTACAGAAAGATTTCACTAACAAATTTCTTAATAAAAAAAATCGGGCCATATGTGTAACGGTGCCTTAAGCATTTACGTAGTATTTCTCTTTTTATAGATTTAATACAACTTATTTTGCTCATCTACTTGAATCATTTCATTGGTCAATAAAAAATATTAGACAATCATATTTTCATGGTTATCACATAACAATTAAAGCAGGATGATAGCACAAAATTGATTAAATCTCCGCCCCTATTGAGTAATGCAAGCTTTTTGATAATACATAATTAGAATTATTAATAAGCATCTTTTTATAAATCTCTCCATCTATTCATCAAGCCATGTCGATAATGTTATAGGGAGAGACGTCAGAGCAAAGTTTTAGTGTATCTTTTAGCCAAATTAGGCATCTTATCTTAACTACTATATTATAATAGTCCCCAAATACCAATGTTTTTTCTATCGTTGCCATATCAGCTATTTAATTTTCACTACTTATAAAATACTTGACCTCCACCAATGAATTTTAGAATTCATTTGGCAATAGCGCACCAAGTAAAAACATTTCGATTTAATAAAAACTCATCGAGTAAAGTTAAAAATGATAATGATGATAACATTATGGTTAAAGTACATGACTATTTTGTTTACTTATGGTTATTTTATAAGTTGAATGCTACAGTAAGCATACAAAGATAATGGCTTCGTAAGAAAGTTGAGTTCAACTCAACTGATGAGCTATTGATTGTACATTTTTTTGGCTAGACCAAAGCAGCTTTTCTCTTTTGTCAAAGTCTCAAGCGCTAATAGCTTAAAAATGGAAGGTAATAATATTTTACTTCTAAAATCTCTACTGACTAACCATACCAAATGAAAATAAAATCTAAATGTGAATTCATCATCACCCTTTCACCCATCTTATTACTCATTCTCAAACTTTGCGGATCTCATTACTTTATTGTATCACGACGCTTGACCATACTAATACTAATATACCATCCCATAAGCCACAAAAAGGGAGGAGGATCTTATATTCAAATATTTGTAGGACATAACGACAAAGTGATGTGTAGGTATGCATTATAATATATCTATTAGCAAATTAGCAACTATATGAATTGATTTGGTCCTTTGGTTTACTGCTTGCTTTGGTATCAGTGGAATTTCAATATAAGCAGCAAGTGCAAGCGACAGCTCGTAAAGTAGTGACAACGACAAAAATTACAGTCATCTATCATTTACTCTTTGTATTTTTAAAATGCAAATTTCAAATTACATTCGTATTACCAACACAACAGATTAGCCCCCAACAAATAACCACTTCCTGTATATGTTACACTGCAAAATGCATAGATCTCTTGGTGGTATGGTGTCGGTAAAGCATACATTGTAACCTTGAATAGAATTGAAACACAAGTTTACAAGATGCTCCCCCTTTATGGTCTGCACTTGAACATACTCCCTTGCAAGGGACTATTAACATGTAAAGATAAAGATATTAGTTAATACCATCATCATCTCTATTGGCAATGGGTATCGCACCAATTATCATCTTTTCTACCTTTTTGGCTGATGATGGTGCAGTGCAGTATATGTACTAGATCGGCATGCACCATATCACGATAATCGCGAAATCATAAAAGTTGCAGATGCCGTTGCTTACAAGGGAACTAGAGTGGGCAACAGGTATTTCTTGTTTCATTCGTAGTTCAGGCTTAAAAAGACACGCCAATGTACAAAAGTGTTACTAAATTACAACTTTTACGTACTATGAACTTCCACGCATGAAATGAAGTCGACTCTTTCATCCCAGCCAAAAAAAATATGATTTAGTTATCTCAACAGGTATGTATACATACAATTTTTACTGTTAGTTAATGCACGCACGCATATAAAAGTTGATAGTTATGTTCGATAAACTCTCTTTAGAAGATGATCAGCACAACAGGTATAATCTCATATATGAAAAAAAATTGACATGACTAAATACATAGAATGATGAGTACATACAGACGGATGAGTAGTCTTTTTACAATTCGATTTCAATTCGTCTATAATTTGCACTTGAAATCAAATGTCCAAATGGTAAATAATACCTGGGCATTCGTTAAAAGCCATAACTTGTCAATGTAATAACTGGTAATAAGCGTATATCATATCAAACAGTTAAAATTTTCTCTTTCACCCAGCAAGCAAGAATAAAAACGTAAACAAAATGTTTGATATTAAACTATTTATTGTACTTTTTGTATTATTTTAAGGGGTAAAAAGCACAAAAACGCTTTTATTGTGTGCTCTGATTTTTTACTACTCTTCTTTTGTGATTACCATCATAAATGATGAATGTGCATGAGCTTTATTGCTTTCTTACGACTTTTTAAAACTTTTTGTAAGTTTTAATCGTAAAAACCATTTTGGCTGTATGCACAATTAAAACTGACTAATGTTAGTGGGCATATGCCAAAAATAAGATTGAGATTTTTTGAAAAGGAATATATTTTTGTTAAAATTGAATGGGGAAGCATCATTAATCCATGCTGATTTAAATCATTGTTAGTCAGCAGTTCATCATTTTTACTTGAGTAGAAATGCCACAACTACACAAACGTTAAAAATTGTTTTGAAAAGAAGCGACCACGAAAATGGTATATATACTGGTTGGTAGGTTGTAATAACTTGAATTGCATAGCGGTTGAATTTTTTTTCTAGAAAGACTTCGTATGTGAAGCCGGTTTGTTCTTGACTGAATTGTGAAAATAAGTAATTGGAAAATGAAATCAAGCGGATGTCCTTACATGACCTTGATCTTTGTTTTCGAAATCAAAAGTTTAAAGGCGGTGCCAGCTATGGCTATAAGTTGATACTTGTGGGTAGCGTGGCGTGTGTGCGTTGCGTTGTGATATGTAAACTTTACTTTAAGTTGATATCTTCTCAAGTACTATACTTTTGATGAATATACTATACCAAAAAGTTGAATGAAAAAAATAGACGAGTAGAGTTGCAAAGTATCTAAGAAATCAATTCAGTACTTGCAATTGCATTTTTGAACGTCATTCATCAATGGTCATACGGATACGTCATTGCAAAATTAATGCAAATACTGAGCGTTTGATAAGGGCGCACGCGTGTAAAACCACTAGATGAGTTGTTCTGCTTCGGTCCCATGCAATGACCACTAGATTTATTTTACTAAGAAGCCTCTGGGTTTCCTTCAACTTTACATATTCACAATCAGTTTGACAAAGATGGCTAAATATCACTGTTGTTATGAACAGGTTATGGCACACGAAATTAACATGATATTAGGACAATGTCACTAAGAAAATTTCTAGTTACAAATACTTTCTTTGTTTCTACTGCACTGTGCACTAGATTGCTAATTATGTTTTCATGTTTTTCGTGAAAGATTTCTTTTCATCATTGCAACTAATCCTTAGTAATAAGCAAAATTTGAATCCATCCATCCTTCTACATGTAAATGGTCAGAAAATGAAGACTTACTCTTCCGATAAATTAGGATATGAGGAAACAAGCTTGTGTTGCGTTGCGACTGAGCCAAATAAGCGAACTCAGAAATCATAACTATTGTTTTTCTGGACGATACCATTTTTTAAAACTTACCTGTTCCAAAAATCCTGTTAATAATGCTAGCATATTATGTCTGAAGCATAACCTATATTTTTCGGTGAACCATTTAGAAACATGTTGACCCATTATCAAAACTTGTATAAGGTAAGGAATCGTACTGTTTTGAACAAGATGTAGTTGCCTTGCCTACTAGCAAAAGATTTCTAGACTTGATTCTCGCGTGTATCCCTCATAAATTATACGCTGTCTATGAACGTCAATAACAGTACTCTAAGACCATTTGAACGGTTCCCATTTCCCTAAAATTTGTTCCTGCATCCAGTCCAGAAGTTGGTATTCATTTTGTTTAGGTTTCAGCTTCGTGCGGACATAATCTATATGCATTACAAATTACAATTCTGCACTCACAGTCACAGTATGCAAGCGTGTAAAAAAAACTTTATGTTAAATGTGCAGACAAAAAGTGAGTGTGAACTGTGTGAAGTGAGAATTCTTCATGGGATTATCATCTCAAAAGATGCATTCTTTTCTTCCTTTTTTATTTTCCTTTCATGGGTATTATCGTAGAATGCAGACATTAAAGCTCAAAGCGGGGACTTGTTTATGCCACCGGTCGTCACCGTCACCAGTTCAGTATATGACAATGACAAGCAAAAGAAGTATTAAATCTATTCAGGTGTTCACCTACTTTCAGGCGCGAGTCACACAAAGGTTTTCATTTTCTATTATAATAATTATGCTGCTGTTAAGGATAATGGAAGAACATTTATGTTTATGCACATTACACTTAAAATAGGGCAAATATGCTTGCACAGGTATACAATCGGACATAAAAGGCGACAGTAAAAACCAAGATAGACTTTTACCTTGTTAAAACTTGCCCCAAGTATACACATTTGTTTCACCTCAAGACTCATGCGTACATGACAAGTGCACTGAAGTTGTGGCATCAAAGGTCAAGAATGAGCGAAAGTAATAAAAACCTATGCCATTTATTGCAATTTGCAATCAAGTAAACATAATCCTTTATCAATGCTCTAGCAATTTGGCAATTTTAGGAGACAAAACCGCAAAATAACAATCATATTCATACAATCTTGTTTGTACTGCGGGTCTTACTCTTTTACAGCCATAAATGTTTCGTAATTACTTGAGGCGGTTTCATTATTGGGATTCGTGCACAAGATTCCCGTCTTCACTTTCAAGCATATCAACAAAATAAGCGAAAATTATAATCATATCATTTTTAAAAGCATTTTGAAGTCTTTACTTTTATAAAAGGAGACTTAAACTTTAAGCCGCTCAGTGAGTCATGGTTTAGGCCAGGCATAACAGACAAATTGCGTCTGCCCACTTTATATGTTTATGAGGACATCATCATTAAAAATCTTAGGAAGAGATTTGCTCAATGAAACCATTTCCCTTTTTAAAGAAAATGAAAGGAACAGATTTTTGGCAGATTTAAACTACTATATATACAGTGTGAACTTGGTTTTCTGTAGTTTACTTTTTCATGTATCAATGCTATAGTAATTAACATGAGTTTGCAACCGTGTGAAAAACGTGATTAGTTTTCTAGTTACCCCACATGTTTAAAACAGTGACTTAACTAATGAGGCAAATGATTTAATCTATATATATGATTATAACAATGCCTGATAATGGTGCATTGTATCTACCTTTGCTACTTTACAATTCAACTAGTGCACTCATAAAGAAACGCAGCGTGTCTCAACAGAAATTCACAATGCTTTCAATTCATTTGCTTCTTTTCAGAAATTCTGAGACGTACCGCATCGTACCGTATGCCATCTTTTCAGGAAAAGAAAGAAAGTATTTCAAGTCGTGAATCCATGTTATCCAACTGTAATAATATATAATAAAAAACCACTTTTGCTATTATTCGCTTTTAATTTCACAATTGCATTGCATTATTCTCTCTGTCAAGACATTGTATAAAAATCTGGTGCGCAAAACTTCTTGCAGCGAATGCATTAAATAAAATATAAGAGTTATTAGAGCATCCGCCTGACCTTCCGGATGAAATACTTCTTTGTGGTATAACATTTATTACTGCATTGCACCCAATTCAATTCTTATTAAAAAGTGTAATATCATTTCTCTGCGATAATTTATCATATCATAATCATAAGTAATTCTAATCTATTATCAATCTACGATACAATGTAGTGTACTTGGACGGTATGTAGGTGCACCCATTTCATAAGAAACAACATTCGATTGTAATTTGTAATGCATGCAATTTTTTTAGTTCATTTCACAATCTTACAGGTCTTCTTTTTTTAAATTATACTTTACTACAATTGACGATTGCTTTTGTCGACGACGCATAACTAAACAGCGTTCCTAGTCTAACAACGTACCGCTTTGCTTTTTCAAGCCGTTTATATTACCTCTTGCTTGTCAAGAAAGAGATATTTTTTTCTCAACGATGGGAAACGGACGGACGCCAAGTGAAACCTAGCATTTTCTTCCGCCAGTCAGACAAACAAGCTTTATATTTTAATGCAAAAACTTAAATGCAATTTTGAGCAATCTAGAAAACTCATCTTCCTTTCGTCGACACAACACAATCATCATCATATTATAATGAATGAAATAAGACTTGACAACGCAACTTGAAAATGTCATTTAGGTTTTTGTTTAAAACGTACATAATGAAATGAAAAGGAAGTAAACTCAACTTGAACTTGACTGTGTACAAACTAAACAAATGACAATGAAAAATGTAAGGTAAAATAAAAATCTTATATTTTCTGCATTCATATTATTATCATAAATTCAGTACGCTTCATCATAAAGGATATGCAATACAGGTACTCTTAGAAAATATTCATAAATTCAGCATAATAATACTCACCTTCCTTTTCTTTTCTATGTAGCAGTTCTGACGCTGGTTATCACTCTCTATATTTCCTTCTTTGTCTCTAGAGACTAGAGACAGACAACAATCTGTGTCTGTTATGCTGCTATTATTTCCAACGTTGATTTTTTTTTTGGAAGTAGACAACCAACCAACATAAGTAATATCCGGAACTTTTTCTTTTCGTTGATAAATCTGTTATTTTGTTTGTTTCCTTGTTTTTATGCCGGTGAAGCTGTCCCTTACTTGCCTTTTTTGTTACAAAACAA
Organism: Entomobrya cf. arborea Gr-Col-00668; assembly: GCA_034699025.1. Lineage (NCBI taxonomy): Eukaryota > Metazoa > Arthropoda > Collembola > Entomobryomorpha > Entomobryidae > Entomobrya > Entomobrya cf. arborea Gr-Col-00668. Next base: position 8,335 of record JAQIWN010002672.1, on the reverse strand, counting down.
GAATATAAGTCAAGGATATATTTTTTACCTTCTTCAGGTCAATAAGAAAAATTGATTGTTTTCATATAGGCAACTAGTTCATGTACCTCACACAAAAAAAAAATTCCTTCAAAAATTTTAGGTACATTCAGGTTCACGGACACATTATTATTTACGCTTGCACAGTTTTTCGGTTTGCACACAGCCACCATCCATGTATCAATTCACTCTTCAACTTAACGTTTCACTGTGGCTAAAAACTGTCACGTCACCCATCCGACAAGGTGTTTGTATGTTTTTTTAATTCACATCAAAAAAGTTTCAGTTTTTAAAAATGATATTTTATTTGAATGCAATTGTAATAGGATTTAAGTTGCACGGATGCGATGACAAATGCATTCGCACATTTTTTCTTCTTCTTCAAACTCATGAACGTTCCTCACGTTTTAGTTCCGTCGTTCACGTAAAAGTTTCCTCTTTTGCGGGGACATGCAAAGACACAACGTGGAAAATAAATGTACACGCACAGAGAGCATTCAATACTATTTTAAATCTTACTACTGGGCATCATCAACCAGTAAACACTACTGAACTCGTTACGTGCCATGCGAAGCATAAAAAGGGCTCACAAAAATCCAAGTCTTCACAAACAAACTTGCACACACACTTTACCACAAGACACGAAGTACACGTCTATCTCACTCACCTTCTCTCTTTAAGATCCTCTTCGAAAAACGACGTCTTGCCTGTGATTTGGTTTTTTTTTTTTGAAAGACTCGTCCTTCTTCAAGAACGACGAACTCAATTTACGCAGGTATTACATGTAATACTCTATTCCGCTTCCTTACACGTAGGTACTCGTATGCTGATGCTGATTACGTTAATGTGGCATGGCATATAGGAAAGATATTAACATTTTGTCTGTTGATGTGTGAAGTTGAAGGATGCACAGGTATTCACATATATAAAAATTTGGTCCTTTGAATGACAATGATAACTTTCCAAAGGTACTTTGCTACTGGGCCACTTTTCCCCAATATTTAATACATATTATATGCAGATTCTTTAACCAAGCATGTACAATGCACGTAAAGCAAACAAGATGATGGGGATGGATGAGAGAAGGGTTGATGCTTGATTTGATGACGATGGTAATGATGATACGTCTTTTAATGTGTATAGCTGAAGATATACAGCCTTCCTGTATTTGTATTCCTCACCAACTTAAAGCTTTCTGGCGTTTTTCTTCCTGTTTAACATATAGAAACAATACAATAAAATCGAATTATTTTGTTGATCATCACAAGAACCTGGGATGAGACAAGGTGTAAAAATGTGATGGGGATGTGTGTAGTTGCATTTTTGTTATTTGATAAGCCGTAAAAGCTGAGGTTGAATGTGACTGAGAGACACTGGCACAGGTATGTATGTAAGCAAGTGTGTAGCATGCATGGCGGGGATCAGGAAGGGCTATTTTTAATATTTTTCTCTTTGCGGAACGAAATAAGTGATCAATTATTTCAAAATTTCAATGTAAAAAGTGTTGATAGAAAATAATGATATTGATAATGCAAGTGTACTGGTTAAGATTATGTACGCACAACAAAACAACCGCATCATTAAAGTGACCAGTGTGATGTCTGATTTCACTATTGACCACATATATAGTAACTTTTACGGCTTTCTTATGTGCAAGGAAAGATGAAAGACGAAGAAGCAAAAAAGCTTTTCTCATTCTTTTATTTTGAATTTGAACGCATGCAATTACTTTGTGTCCTAAAAATAGGGAAACAAATCAAGATACCATTTTTCCTATTAGTCCACGGATTATTATCTTTATTGAAATAAGCGAGCTGCATTGTTTATTCTTATTTTTATTGTTAAGCAGGGGAGGTAATAACTTTTTAGATACATTGATGTACTGCTTATTGACTAAATATGACAAAAACATGCGTTTAGTTTTAAACTTTACATTTGCACATAAGATGCACAATGCAATAATAAGTTTGAGACGAGCATGAGCACAGTGATGAGATGAGATTGTATTTTCTCTTCAATAATCGACGTGTGCGCACAAGTGCACAGTCGCCTTGCATACCTGAGTGTTCAGTATTCATCGGTAGATTGTAAGCGTGAAATAATAGTCCCGTTTATTTTTAAATTATGATGCATGAAGATGCAAAAATCAAATGGTGTGTGAGAATTGGGACACCCCGAGAAGTGGAAGATCACAACAAACTCTCTATCATTTAGTTTACCTACCTACCTACAGCCTACGCCATGGATGGATTTTACCTACATATTTTAGCACGAAAATAGAAACAAAATGGATCTTCTTCTTCTCCTACATTTACCAAAATTTTACTTGAAGACAAGAGTAAAAGATCAGCCTTTGTCATGTACACACTGCACACTCAAGTTGTTCATTTTATTACTACGGCTCTACTTAACAATTGAAAACATTTTTTTTCTACATTGGAAATTGGAATTCACATATTCATTCATCCATCAGAGTTCTCAGGTCTGAGACCATCATCGCATTCATTATTGAGTCAATTGTAATGAGAATGTCGACTTATTTATAAACTTTTGAGAGTACGTGGTCAGGTTTAACACGCTTAATCAAGATGACTGACATAGATAATGAGAAAATGAAGATTGAAAATGGTGACTATGACTGAGAGGGCACTCCAAAATTACAAGCATTTTAATCGATCCGTTGAACTTGTATCAAATTGCATTTTCAAGTTTTCCTTTTAATCTACCTGGGGAAAAAAGTAGGAAGGACAATGAGACAGTATGAGTCAAGAGTAAGTTTTGAGAAAAATAAGGCACGAAGTCATTCTCAAATTCCCGACCACTTACACATGCTGTGAAACTCCAAAAATGAATCAGTGTCACTCAGTCAGTAGTGTGTATGTATTGTTGAGAGTAAAGTAAGGTAAAATGTAAATGTCCAATGTTTCGTAGTGGAGTCGAGTGGAGAGTCAGTCAATATTTGAACAAATGTGTGTCACAAAATGTACCGAAACGGTTTCAAATGAGAGAACTTACGAGAAAAGATGAATGTCGATCGTCGTTCGTTGTCGTCGTATGCATTAGCATTTAGCAAAGGCACGTACTCACCATCACACCACAAAGTCACTTTAAAATATAGTCAAAACACTGGTGTAACAATTGTCATGAGCAAAAGGGATGTACATGAAAGTACTATGCTTTTGTCAAGTCTCGAGAGAGAAGAGTTGTGAACAAATCAAAGAAAAGGTGTCAGTAAACTATTATTAGCATCATTACACAAAATACAACAACGAAAATAACGAATCACATAAATGAGTTGTGGCTCTCGCCAAAGGCAAACATTCACCTGTCTATTTGGTTATACATTTTACTTTACTTGTAGAACAAATCTCAGAAGAGAAGAACATTCTTATTTAATAAGTAAGAGCGTGTACAATAAAAATGGTGTGAGGTGAGGACAAGATAAAGAATTTCGGGAGAATGTCTCTTGTTGCAAGTACGGTGAAAAATTGAGTATTTGTCGAAAATAATGTGCTCTGTTAATCTTGAAAATGTTGGTCAGTAGCACTAAAATTTGTTTAGAGGTCGAAGGAATAATTCTGTCGGTCAAATTTCAATTCAAGTTCTTTCATTCAAGCTATGAAATAGATTTAGCACGAGAGATAGTATCTCAGACAATAAAATGCCCCAAAACTGTCCTTTTCTGGAAAGAAATTTTATAGGACACGAAAAGACAATACGATGAAATAAAAATTAGGACTGATCTGTCTATGAAAGGTCGCAAAGCTGGTCTGGTAGTCTGATCTCATGAAATACAAAAATATGTCGCAGAGCCTTCATAGGTTTCCTTGTTGCTTCTTGAAAGGATTACTAAGGTATGACGTAACGTGAACTTTTACACAACTTAACCTGCACCTGTTGTACTTGTACTGCTGCATACAATTTTCGATGAAATAGCAAAGAAAGTTAGCAAATACTCTATAATATGCATACATATATCATGTCAATACAACAATACAAGTTCAATGTTAATTGTGTTACCTGCAACCACTACCATCTTCATCTGTATGCGTTATATGTTGTGTGTCGTAGACATGTTCGGTCATTATTAAATCACTTCTGAAATTTTTTCTTATTTTCAATTCTATCTGTTGACTTTTTGCCGAATTCCTCACTTGTTGAATCAAGTTGCAAAAACTGTAATATGTACATACATATAGATATAATACGTATGTATCAGCAACTTCTAGCCTGTGCCTTTAAGACCCATGAAGACGAAGAATGTAGGTGAAAATTGATGATATGATGATACGATATACATGACGAAACTAAGAAGAAACCAGCCGAGTCGAGGACGTATGCTGCTGGTGGTATTTGATTTAACGGGAGTTTTCCCTTTAATGGACGACTGACTTGCCAAAACCAAAACTTCAACTTAGAACTTGAAACCAACTAAACTATCATGAAACAAATTCTTCTTCTTGTGGACACCATCATGCATGCAGTGTAAGGTGAGTCTTCTTGCATCAATACTCATCCCAGTTACCGTGTCTATAGTATCCAACAATGCAATTTTGTCTTATACAATACTTCACAAATGAAACAATGAAACTCTTACAATAACCAGAGAAGGTGTAAAGGTGATTTAATTTACAATTTAGCAGAAGATGTACTTCTAGATTACAAATTTTTAAATACTTAATATTATATCGACAAAACAAATAGACTACTCTTCTTCTTCTCTACGTGAATGCTTTATAATTCTGCATATTTGAAAAGTTCAAAGGTCTACACTTCTCAAATCCCCTCAATAAACAAGAAGGTTGGTGTTACCACTTGCTACTACGATAGACCAATAATCAATCTATTGCATACACTTTCTGCGGTTAGGTATGTGGTTAATTTGCGAAAAGAATATAAAGTTCTTTCAAACATTTTTTTCTTTGAAACCTAAGGAATGTGTGTAAGAGTAATACCAAACTATTACGCATACTTATGCTAACAATAAGTAACTTTTTACCTTTTGTATCACCTGCACACTTATATTTGAGTGAACAATGAAATGCACAGCATTTTTATGCACTGCACCCATTTAAATTCGCATGCAGGTGAAGTTCAAGGAAAAAAATTACACATTATCAAACCTCATTATTAAAGCATGTAAGGCAAGGGAATCTTTTCTATAGCTTTCACAGCCCTCACTGAATCTGTATTACTGGGTTTTTGTGCTATTTCGCTTTTACACTTTGAAACTCGTTACATTTTCTCGATTCAATTATTGTTACAACAGGTGAGGTATCCATCATCACACACGTTTATGGTGTATCATATATGCTTCTTAAATTGTTTTATACATAATCCTTCAATTACTTATAAAACATATACTATATTGTACTATAAAAAATCAATATTAAAAACTGCAGACTGTAGAACTACTTTTTTACATCATGCGAATGTTGCACCCTAATTTTAAGCTGTCTTCACAACCGTCGCAAAACGACTTGTCTGTCCGATTAAAAATATGCCAAGCGTAATACTTAAATGCGATACGTATGAAACATTAATTAAGCTGTGGTGGAAAACAAAAGTCAAGAATAACTAAGAAGGACAAACACAGAAGTGGAAATTGCACATGAGCACGATTTTAAACAAATATAAGTTTGTAAGATATTTTTGTCGTTTACCTGACAAATCAATGCTATTATGTCGGAAGCCATAAAAAATTACAGTTTTGCATAAAAACTTAAAATCGTGAATTTTAAAACTTCAAAACATTAATATAGAAAACTGGGAACATCAAAAAGAAACGATTCCATTATCCTCAGCTTACTGCCAGTTTTGCCAATAAAATAAACGAATGCATTCTATCCTTCTTCCTAAACACAAGTGTCGATAATAATAGTGCGTTATATATTTGTTGGCTATCTGATTACTGATAGTGATTACGTTAATTACGTTGGAAAATGTATGTGGAAGGCATCCAATAAATTAAATCTGCACAAAATAATTCCATTTTCACTTTGCACCTTCATATTTTGACATGAAATTCGACTCGCATTTCGCATAATTTTGTTACGTTGAATAAGTGAGATTTGCATAATAACTCATGTATGTTTTTCATTTACGATTTATTTCATTCTACTCATCCTAAGTCATTGTTAAGTTTAAGACATTGAATCACACGTTTTCGTGCAAGGCATTCTTAGTTACACCAATTAAACAAAGGGTTCTTCACTAAATATTCATTAAATTCAACTTCACTCGTCTTAGAGAAACGCGTACATGGGTTCAGTAACGAAGAACGAAAATAAATGCGTGAAATTAACAAGGATTGAAGAATGAGTACAAGAGATGATGAGATGTTCATGAAGATGCGCACATGTGAAAATGATCTTTCCATTTGATATTTGATGGTTGTGCATGATATTAATATCATGTCTAACAATAAGATCACACACACATTAAATTAAAATGATTTCATATCCCATTCCTTGTTTATATTTACGATTCCTTTATTACTGTTACCTTCAACAATGATTTGTATATGATCAGTTGATCTTGTGTAACATAACTTTTCTCTTTTTGAACAATAAACTACATTTAATGTCTGATGCTATTATAAAAATGTATGGTACAAAAAAGTTACTAGTTTAGTAATTATTACAAGTAAATCAAGATAAAAGTTATTTTCAGTAGGCAAACGTCAAGCAAGTGGGCAGTGAAACAAGATTACCATGAGCAATTACATACCTACTTAATTTTATCATAGCATCAAGTAAATTGATAAGCCAGTTCTAAAACTTTAAAGTTTTGAACTTTTTTTATATTGGAGGAAGACAGTAAATAATATGTAATAGGTATTTTAAAACTAAATTTCATCTCATAATATTTTTACAGATTAGCTTCTATTACATATTAAGTAAAGTTTCATCTTAAACGTAACATAGTAAAAAACAATGAAAGCTGTTTGACAAAAAAACTAATTGTATGTATGCTGTATGTGATGTACATTATGCTACAACCAGAGAGTTGCTACAAATCACTGGCTTCAACAACAGTTAAGATTGTACATTCAGCGTCTAAAATGTTATCATAATTCAAAATTACAGAATTAATTATGAAGCTCCGAATAATCCGAATGTTCCAATTCGCCCCAGTACACCCTAGTCGAAGTGAATAGCATTACTTTTAGCAACAGAACAAAAAATAAACCTTTTAATCTCCGGAAAAATAATGCGACTTTAATTGTTTCACGTGAAATTGTCTAGAAACTGTGAAGTTTAAAAAAAGTTTTCATTCATTAGTTTGCATTTTGTGTTAGTTAATTTTTCGTAAATCTGTTTGCACCCAAGGTAATGGCAAAGTTTGTGAAAATTGAAATATTTTTCTTGAGCATAATAATAAGAAGCAAGTCAAGGTAGAGTTGACACCAAATAATTGGCATACAGGATTACATGCAAAAACTTACCAGCAAAAAGTCAAGTGTGAAAGATAAAAGATGTACTTTAAACGTGGGATGGGACTGGGAAGTCATTTCATATGAGACGGTGATATTGAAAATTAACGACCACACTGATTTTGCATGACACAATCGACACCATATAACCATGATGCATAAATTATGTAGTTTATCGCTTCATGGTTGTGTGTGTGCGGCTAAATGATTTTTTTTTAATTTTCATGAATCCAATAGGATATTATTACTACACAGGACCAGTAGTGTAAGCAATGCAGCGAAATGTATGGGTTGTTGAAGCAAACCAATCCGAGACTAATTGTAAATGAAATGCTGCAACAATCGAGCTGAAGAAGAAGCCAGTTTCAATCCCGTTAGCCAACACTCAGCCATGATATATATCGTAATAACAATAACAAATCAGTAGCATATTAATTATAATATTACTATATGATTTGAATGAAACATTACATCAAGAAGATCAAGAATAGCCAAATATAACAGGTATGTAGTATAATAAATAAAAAAATATTTAACATTTCTTCGTTTCACACTCTTTTCTATTCTAAAATACCTTTATTGTTAAGAAGTATCACCACCGTTACCTTCGTTGACCGTGCCGTGCATGTACCATTTCATATATCGGATAAATAAACTCGTTGTTATAGCATTGTTGGCGTATACAATAGATAGATAAGTATCAAGTTTTGGCTTTTTATATTTTTGCGTTGCAATATTGCAAACTAGAGCTTGGAATTTTTCGAAATTTCCAAAACCCGATTGAAAAAAGCCCGATTACCCCACAATTTTGCAATACCCGACCGAAAAATGCCCGATACTTTGCTTGTTTCTGGATACCCGCCCGAAAAATGCCCGAACCAA
>JAQIWN010002671.1:0-15070 GCA_034699025.1 Entomobrya cf. arborea Gr-Col-00668 | reverse complement strand
ATTGGAATAATTTCGAAAGGTGGTGAATGACCGAGGCAGGAGTTGGAAATTTAACGATCCAATTGCAAATATTAGCACCTAAGAACTCAATATCATGCAGCTTTATTACAACTTACTCATACACAATTTAAAAGTTGTCATGCCAAACTCAAGTTGCCATATTAAACTCCCTCCAAAAACTAAAGCTAATACAAAATCAATTGACCCTCCACAGAAACCTGGACACAGCCATCCATCTTCTAAAAGGAAACATAGGAACCGGTATTCTAGCCATGCCTGAGGCCTTCAAAAACGGTAAACTACACCCTAATGTTAATTTAAAAATTACATCAAACGTACAAATCACTAATCAACCAATTATACCCCCCAACAGCCGGTCTCATCATCGGCTCCGTAGGCCTAGTATTCATAGGAATCATCTGTGTCCACACGATGCACATCCTCGTAAGTTCCTAATATTTAATCACTCAACAAATTAAAAACACCATAACCAACCACCAATATACTTTTCCAGCTCGAATGCAGCAGAATCCTAACAAAGAAAACGAGAACCCCTTACCTCAATTTCGCTGAAGTCGGCGAACTATCATTCAAGCACGGCCCCCCATTCCTCCGCCCAATCTCCGGCGCCGCCCGCATCATCATCGACGCATTCCTCTGCGCTACCCAAATCGGTTTCTGCTGTGTATACTACGTATTCGTCGCTACAAACCTCAGAATCGTGAGTAAACCAATTAACTAAATCATTACCTAACATTCTCAAGTAACCCCAACCTAATTTAAACCCTTTAGATAATCATGGAAGAGTTCGGCTACGAAATGTCCGTAAAAACATACCTCTCAATCCTGCTCCTCCCCCTCATCTTCCTGAACTGGATCCGTAACCTCAAGTACCTCGCCCCCGTCATGTCTATCGCCAACGTGTTCATGTCAATCGGCCTCGGCATCATTTTCTACTACATCTTCCAAGACATGCACGGCATCTGGGAAGAGCGACCTCACTTTCACGCCGTCTTCAACTCGTGGGCCAACATTCCCTTGTATTTCGGAACAGCCCTGTATGCATTCGAAGGTATCGGCATGATCCTCCCACTCGAAAACAAGATGAAGAACCCAGAAGACTTTGGAGGGTTATTCGGGGTTCTTAACATTTCAATGTTTATCGTTGGGTTGACTTACATGGCTGTTGGGTGAGGATTAACACAAGTTTTAACTAACTGTGTAATTAAAATCATAACCTAATTAAAATGATTTAATTTATCCCCCAGCTTCTTCGGCTACCTCAAGTACGGAGACTCTAGCGTCGGCTCAATCACCCTCAACCTCCCAGAAGGAGAATTCCTCGCAATGTCCGTCCGTATCGTCATGGCAGCCAGTATCTTCCTCTCATACGCCCTCCAATTCTACATCCCAATCTCCCTCTCATGGCCATTCATCGAGTCCAGAATCCCCAAAAACGCTCAAGTTGGAGCCGAAATCGTGTACAGAACCGTTCTCGTCATTCTCACTTGTAAGTGCACTACAAAAACTTACACTCTCTAGTAACCATGACAACTTATTATAAACTTAACCATTTAAATTTAATTAATTCACAGTCGCCCTCGCCGTCCTAATCCCAAACCTCGGACTAGTAATCTCCCTCGTCGGCGCCCTCTGCACCGCCGCCCTAGGCCTGATCCTCCCCCCAATCTTCTCCCTCTGCACCCACTACGAAATCGGATACGGCCGTTTCAGATGGCGGATGATCAAGGACTCTCTCCTCCTCATTTTCGGTTGTGTAGGCTGCTTCACAGGAACATACGTCAGTATCCTCGGAATTATCAACTTTGATGAAAGTAATCCTCATGCAGGTGGTCATTAAACACTAAAATTTTGTAAAAAAAAAATTCCACTAAATTTTCAAATTTTACCATGTAAAAAATTTACGCTACAAAAATAAATTCAACAAAAATTTACATACCGCGTTACTCCTCACAACAAAGCCAAATTCTACGCATACCAAATAAATCATCCCCCACCAACCAACCAACCACCCCCACAACAATACAGTTATATACCTACTCATTCCTATAGCAACAATACACCCTACCTCACAATGTTAAAACCTCACCACTGCCAAAAAAAAAATCACTTTCATTTCAACATACACGTTCATGTTCAACAATCCACTCAACATTCGCAACCTGTTGCCCATCCACGTCCATTCAACCCCTTTCAAAAAACCTTCAAAACAAACTAAACTCCCCACCCACTCACCCCATCACACTAACACTCACCCCTTTCAACTTTTTATATTCACATACCTAAACTCCCGTTACGCCACACACTCTAACAACAATTAAGCGTTAAAAAAAATATCCACCGTGAACATACATTCACACACACGCATTCAAGCGAATAATATTTTATCACCCCCTCACCATCTTTTTACACACAAAACGTACACGCATAAAAACCAACTTGACCCTTTTTTTCTCATCATCAAACACAGTTCATTAACTAATCCTCCTTTTGTAACGTCTTGTCTTTCAAGCGAGTACGTTAACCACCCACGATCATTGCAACACAATCCAAAAACAAAAGAATCTATTGTTAGTCCATTTTTATAGGTCTAGTGCAGTGCATTTTATTTTTTTGGTACTTAATATTTTTGTAGGTTAATCGAGATAACTACAAAAACATTTGTTGCGAGATTAAAATTACTTTGCGATTGCATCAATTTTTTTTTGTGGTGGTTTGGGGCTCTTGTTGTTCTTTTGACTTAACCAATTGTACGTGTGCTATCAAAAAAGTTGATTTAGTAAAAAATAATGACGGTGGTTTAAGTGTCTTAGAAAAATTAGAAAATTCTTTAAAATTATGCCCCCAACAAACGCGAACCCGTTAGGAAACGCAGCAAACGCTGCTGCATCATCTGGTGGTAATCCAAGTGGGAAGGATGGGGCGTCGATGAGACCTCCGCTTTATAATTCGGAGGATTACTGTGCTGGTAAGATAATCTAAATTAAAATTATTTAAATTAACAAATTAAAATTATTTAAAAATTAATTTATCCCCACTTTTTCCAGCCCTCCGCCTCCTCTTCACATCATCCCTAAACCTCCCCCACCACCCCCAAGTCTCCCCCACCTCCCTCATCCTCGAGCACTCTACAACCCACCCCCCACTCATCCCCGGCCAGGGTCTTATCGACATGAACAAACACCAAAAAATCCCCGAGATGTCAATGAAAAAGTTTATAAACGGATCCGAGCTGTTATTCAAGCTAGAAGCTGACCTTCGCTCCGCATTCCCTTCATTCGTCCAAGAGTTTGTGTCTGGAGAGAGTGATGGGGTAACATGCATACTCGACGCGTTACGTAACATCCACGAAGCACTAGACCACGTTCAAGGGTTACGGGAACAACGGAAACTAGTGTTAGACGAGAGGTCATGTGTCCAGTGCGTCGCGTTGATGATGAGGAATATCGACGCGATTCCTAAACTGTTGGGGTATGCTCACGGGTTATACCCTATTGTTCATTGTACTGTTAGTACGAACACGAGTACGAGGGTGTTGGCGCTGGAGATACTCACTACAGTTTGTGAACAGGGGGGTGGGGATGCTTATGCGAAAGTTAGTGAGGCGATTAGTACGTTGAGGTTGAGGTTAGGGGAGCCGATTAGGTGTAAAGTGTTGGTTGGGGCGATTTCTAGTGCGGCTGCGGGGACTTTTCAGGCGACTGGGATACGGTTTTTGAGGAGTTTTATTGGGAGTGCGCCAAGTGCGAAATTTAGGGTTTATTTGCAGGTTGAGTTGGAGGAGGCGGGGTTTAACGTTGATGTTATGAGGAAGGTGAGTGGTGGTTATTTAATGATCTTGCTAATTGTAGTGAGTATTTTTAACGTTTGGTTTTTTTAATTTGTTAGAGTGCCGAGTTATCTCCTGCGAGGGAGTCGAGATTGGTTTTGCAGGAGATTGAAGAGTGGGACAGGGTTTGCGTTGATGTGGATACGGTTGTTAGGCAAAATAGCCAGTTGAGGAATAGCGTTGCTACGTTACAACAGGAAATTGCTACGTTGAAGGATAAGATTAAGGTGAGACAAGTGTAAAAAAATTTTAATTAATTTAATTATAATTATTTATTAATTGACGTTTGACCTTTTTTTCAATTAAAGCATGACAACACAACCCCCCAATCAACACACCACTCCTCATCAAACTCACCCCCACAACACCACCAAAAGTACCCAAAGAAGAAACCCCCCCGCCCCCTATCCTGTACAACCCCAATTAACCACATAACAACCCCATGCGACTCTGAAGAGGAAGCCGAGCAAATCCACCAGATCCTCGAGGACCTCCACAATATCGTGAACAACGAGATGTTGAACAACGCACAAAATGAGAATCGTCACAATACTCACAGCTCGTCTAATTCACAAGGTGGTGGGTCACAGGCGGCTAGTGAAATCGTTCCTGTGTTGAAATCCCGACCTTTGCTGCCGAGGTGTTATGAGATGGGGCCTCCAAGGCCGGTGAGGAGTGAGCCTAATTTGTTTGAGAGCTCTCCTTCGAACACTACTGTTGAGCATAATAGTGATACTGATACGGGGGATGGGGGGATGAGGGTCAAGCATGTTGTGCAGCAGTTGGAGAATAGTAATGTGTTTTGTACTTTGCCTAATTTTAACACGAGTGGGTTGGCGAGTAAGTTTGCTAATTTTAAGAGTACTAAATTGGATGGGGGGAAGGGTGGGTGGGGGGATGATCCTCAGAATGAGAATAGGAAGGTTAGTAGGTCGACGGAGAATCTTGATAACTTTACGTTAAAGTGGAAGTATCCTACGCCGGAGAAGGGGGGGAGTTCGAGGGAGCAGGCTAACTCGCTTGTTGTGCTACAGGATTATAGGATGAATAGGTTTGCTAGTGGTCAGGGTGGTCAAGGGTCGGGGGGGAAGGGGAAAGGGGAGAGGTCGAGTCCAAGTGGTGGGGGAGGTATTTTTAGTAAAAATAAGAAAAGGCAGCAAGCACAACAGGTGCACTCTCATCCTCAGAAAACTTTTCAGATAAGTTTGGTGAGTAAGGTGGATAATAAAGTGACTAATTTGAGTTATAATGATTTGGGGAGTAGTAATGGGGGGAGTGGTGGGGGAGGAGGAGGAGGTGGTGGGGGAGGGAGTGGAGGTGGGAGTAGTCCTAGTTTGTTGGAAAGGGTTACTGATCTGCCGAGTGGGTTGTATTGAGGAAACGAATAATTTGGTGCTACTTAACTTATTTGTACGAGGGGTATAGTTACTTTTTGACACAACGATTTTGTAAAATCGATATTTATTCAACGAATTTTGTAAAACAGTTTGTAAATAAAATTGATAAGATTTTTTTTATACACGTGGGTTAATTGTCATTTCACTAAAACGGCATGGGGGTAAATTGATCATGATCAAGTGAATTTAACAACGACAACGGCACCTGCAACGGAACTCTCGTTGATTGTCTTGGTCTCGTCCAGTTTTTGGGGTGGGTAGGCGGTGTGGAGCTCGTACGATTTTGTGGTGACTCCACCCAGCTCGAGAAGCGAGTCGACGAATAGCCGTAGTTTTGAGATTGGGTCGGTGCCGTTGATCCGGACGAATGGTCTAGAGCGGGGGGACCAGTTAAATAAAACGGTGATTAGTATACAATCAAGTTTTGAATAACAACGTTTGTGGAGAAAGTTACTTTGAAGCGGACAGAACTCCACCGGTGACGGCAGGCTGGAACCGAAACCCAACTCGGCAGCAGGATGCGAGGGAGTACTCGACAGAGGCTTGGGCTATTTGGATGATCTCTTCAGCGGGGAGGTTACAGTTACCGGAGGCGGTGACGTCAGGTCGGGATCCTCCAGAGCCTCCGAGTGTGTTTCCGGTGCCGGTAAAGTGGGCTTGGAACTGGGAAGAGTACTCTTTTATTTTAGATTCTAGAGCGGATGCGTCGGCGCCTTGGATCCTGGTGAGCTCGTTTGAGAGGGAGTTCTGTGATAGATAGACAGCTGATTGTTGTCAAGTTTGTTAATTAATAAGGTAGGATAGTTATGGGGGGAAATAGTACCTTGTAAAACACAAAAGTGGGCATGGCCCTTATCCCTTGTCCTTGCGCAAGATCAGAACATTCGTCAACATCCACGTGGACGAATAGAAAGTTGGCGTGACCATACTTGTTGCTCAACGCCTCGAAAGTAGGGGCAATCGCTTTACAGGGGCCGCACCTGGAATAAATAGTTAAACTAATTGTATTTGACTGTACTGTACGACTTGTTAAAACGCTTTTACACTAGATATACTCACTACTCACCATTCAGCACTAAAGTCCAGAACAAACCCCCGAGATGAATTAGGATTCCCACCAATAAGTGTCTTCAACTCGTCCTCGGAATGAATGTGATTCACAGGCATTTTGGGTATAATTTTTTACCACAATTACGTAATTTAAATGGCAATCAAGTTTTAAAGATCAAAATAACTTGGGTATCGACGACTGACGTTGCAGGAAAAATTAAATGTTAAATGCTTTCAAAACAAACTCGGCAAAACCAAACAACCTGTCAAGTCGAACTTTTTGGCAAGTCACTCAGTGTTTCTACCGTAACGAACTGTTCATCAACATTCTCAATTCACCCCAAACACCACTCCGCCAACTTTAACATGCTATTATCCTAAACCAAAACAGACAAACGTCAGCTGCAACAAACACTTGTCACTTTTGTTGCGTTGCAGGTTCTGCAGGAATAAAAAGTTAATCTCTCTCGAACAGTCTAGAAATTGTCAAGTGTCGAGGTCAATTATCTCTTAAATCTATTAAATATTAGTTACTAAGATAAGCTATAACGATGTCAGATCAGGACCCGTCAAAGCAAAAGCCCCCAAACACTCCGTTACCAGGACTAGAGCTGATGTTCGCCCACGGGTTCCCCCAGTCCTGTACCGATCCATTTGCAGCGTTTATCTTGGCAGTTCACTGGTCAACGGGTGAGTGGTCACTTTTTAATTTTTTTTAGTAAAGTGCATTAGATTACCAGTAACATTTATCTTTTTCTTCATTTAAAAACAGTCCACACGACCCACCTCCGCACCCCAAACTCCCCTCCAACAGAATCCCTCCCAGACAACTTTCCAAGTTTAATCTCATCCCAAGACTCGTCCTCCCGTTGCATCTCACTAAACTACAGGAACGCCAACACTGACAAGAACGTAGCGGTAAAGGTGCAGGAGCTCGTCAAGGATGACATCGCTGCAGTGGTGGTCACTCAAGATGAGGATAAGGTGGATAAACCTGACAAGCCGAAAAGCGCCGTGAAGACGTTTAATATTGACAAGTATGTTAACTGTGGAGCAGTGAGGGATGGGCAACGGGACGTTGGAGCTGTGTACAATGTGGCTAGTTTGTGGGAGTTGGAGGGGATCGTTAAAGATGAGCTGCTGAAGGATGAAGAGGACGCGAGGAAAGTGGATGCTCACACGCCAGAGTAAGTTAAATATTAACTAACTATCCTACATTTTAAATTAACAAACTAATCACAAATTACCCTCTGCAGAAAATCCCCGTACGCCTCAAACCTCACAAAATCCCAACAAGACCGAATCGAACAAGAACGCACCCTCCACCGCATCGAACAAGAACGTCAATTCGCCACCCCACCAGATATCCTCCACGACCCCCTCCGCGTCACAAGACCCCACTACCCAAACCCCCGTGACATTGGCCGCTCCGACCTCGACCCATTTTCCGGTATCCCCCCACTAGGAGGAGGTGGCATGCTCATGGACCCACGTGGATTCAGATCACCCCAACTTCCAGGTGGAGTGTTCCCAGGTGCTAGGTTTGATCCTGTTGGACCAGTATTTGGACCTTCCCGAGGAGGTGGATTCGGAATGGGCGGAGGTAGTGGACGTGCCCCAGGAGTACCTTTTGGAATGCCTAACCCAGATCATGAGCGCATGCCAGATGGGTTTGATGATATGTTTATGTAAATTACTCAACTGTGTAAACTACTTTTCTCCAAGTAAACGCGTAAATTGTAATCTAACATTAACATTGATTCAAAACGACATTCATTTTCTGAATTCCTGTACGAATTATGAGAAAAAAGAGCGTCAACAAAGGATAAACGAGATAAACCATAGACAAGGTCTAATTTTACTGCATTGTATACAAATTACTCGTTATTAACAAACTTATCCAGTACTAAAATTAAAATATAGTTTTGAAAGGTCGGAGACCTGTACCCTCTTTTCTTGGGGTATTAGTATAAGATTATGGAGCTATTTCCGCTATCAATGCACTCACCTTCTTACTAAAACAAACTTTTTCTCCAGCTGAGCCTCAAACTTTCTTCCAAACTCAGCAAATCTTTCGTCCAATTTCTCGTCCAATATTTTTTTTAATTTTTCCCAAAAACTATCATCCATAGTTAAAGAAGCGTGACCTGGCCCACTATCACCCATCGCTTGTCCCAATACCTGGCTATGAGAATCACCATCACCCATCGCTTGCCCCCCATCACTCTCGTCCATCGGTATTCTGGGTGGAGAATTAACTTTCACCTGTCTTTTACTCCGCTTAGCTGGTTTGCGTTTTCGTTTGGAGTCTGAAGGGTAGTTCTGGCTCTTCCCAGATATTCTGGGACTAAATCGTTGAACACGTGGCGATGATGCTGGTGGCCCATTAGTCTCACTCTCACTAGTAACAAAAAAAAATACATACACCTTAATTAGAACTGTACAGCAATTTGTTAACTTGATGTTATGACCCACCCATATTGATCTTCTCCGGTGATCGTGTCAGCTTGAACAACGGGAACAGAGGCATCAGGGTCGTCTTGTTCTTCTGAGCCTTGACCCATCCCGACACGATTCGGAATCGCTCTGTCTCTGAGCCGACTTGTTGACGGTCCCTCTTCTCCTGCTACAAATATAAACAATCACTTTTGTTTACTCTAAATATAGGCCCATCAGTCAGATTTTTTTGAAATTCAATTAAATATTAATTTGTACCCGAGTCAGCTGAACTTGACTCAATTTGAGATTCGGTATAATCGACTTTGATATTACCGTTTTCACACGAGCAGCCAATCATAAATGATTGGCGACTGACCTCCAAACCTTTGACCCTTTTCTTCTTATTGCAGTATTGACAGACCAGTTTTCTCGTCACTTGCTCCACATCATCATCCACAGGCTGGCCCACCTCCAATTTGTACGTGTTTAAAACTTTACCTGTCATATCATTACAACATCCGTTACAACCTCATCCAATTTCTTGACCAACAACATTAGACTTGAGGTCCAAAAAAATTAGATGATCCCAACTCTATCAAGCATTTTTTCTTCTTAATTACCTGATGTTCTGGACCGAGTTACAACATGTGTCCATGTCCTTGAACAATTCTCCTTATCAGCCTTGACTCTCATCACCTTGATCTTTTCTTCAAGATGGCTCATTTTTGCGTTTATTCAATTAAAATCCGAAACTTGCGTTTAAATACAAAATAGACACTACAAATTCCTAAATTAAAATATTAACAAGTCAAGCAAACTCGTAAAAATGACATTACAATTTCCCGTGAAGCTTTTATCTGAACAAATTACAGTTTTCTCATGTCACCACATTTAGTTGACAAGCAGTGTATCACTTGTATTACCGTTGAAATGATTTACAAAATACGCCTACCCCCTTAGCCTTTGAAATCACAACAAGCTTGTCTCAAGTCCGTTCGCGGCTATTTTGTTCCGAGATGTCTTGTGTAAGGGGTCATTTGAGATTTTAAGAATGCACGGACAAGGAACATGGATGATACGTGGATACCAAACCCCTTCGTCTCTAGAGAGGATACAGATATTCATGCTTTAATTAGCAAACAGTTTAAATGTATGGTGGCTGTTGGGTTCACGGTTCCTTGTTGTTACCAAGGAAGTTCAAAATATGGCATAAAATATAAATATAAGTTGAAAATATACTTTTGGCAAATCTCTGGTGTTTTCCAAAAACCCGTATGAAATTGTTTAAATTACTCAATACACAATTATCCCGTAATAAACGCATTTTTATTCAATCAAGTGTACAAAAACAAAACTTGGAGATTCAATATTTTTTTAACAAACCAACCCACACATCTTATCACAGAGTAACCTCACCCTTCCTCCTCCTCCTGCATCTTCTTCTTGAATCTATCCTTCTGCAAATTAAAAAAACAAACACATCAGTCACATCATCACTATAAAAACCCACAAAATTATCAATCTCCAACTCACCAACCCCCCCGTCTGCTTTGGCTTTTTAGTAATAAACCCAAGCAAACTCCCCCGTTTCTGCTTCACCACCCTCTCAGCCTGTTTAACCCTCTCCTTCAAAACCCTCTGCTGCTCATTCCTCCAAATCGTCTTAAAGTCCCCACAAAACGCGACCCACAAGCTAAAAAACTCACTCGTCGCAGTCTCCCTTTTCTTCGGACTAAACTCAAAATACCCCAAAGTACTCTGAAACGTTTTCTCCGCCCCACTAAACGTATCCTGCAACTCACTTAAACTCAACCCCGCCTTCTCCACAAACTCATTCATTTTAGTCCTAAATGGCTCGCAACTCGACTCATCCGCTTTGACAACCTTCTCCACCCTCATCACACAACTCTCCAACTCCCTCTTCAACTTGTTCACCTCCCCATCCACCTCATCGAAATTAATCAAACTCGCCCGCTCCACATCACTTGGCTCGGGTATCGGTAAACTCGCACCCAACCCATCAATCTCTTTCCCATCCCCCCCACCCCCCTCATCCTTCTTCACCTCCCCCTTCCCCAACTCTTTCATATACGCCCTCACGATATAATGCAACAACGTGATATTATTATCCTTACTCTTCACATCCCTAAGCTTCCCTAAAATATCCAAACTAAACCCATCCGCCTGCCCCCTCTGCATATTCCCACCATTCATATAGTTCCCAAACGTGAGGATCAGCGCCAGCAGGGTCTTCAACTCGCTCGAATTCGTCAGCACGTTACAAACTAGCCTCAAATTACTCAACTTTGTGTTGATACTGTTGAGGTTCTCGAAAAACGTGCAAGTGAACGTTAGACACACGATCCTGTCTGAAAAATTTGGTACGCACGACAGGTCGTAGACAAACTGGTCGGGTTTATCCAGCGGTACGTCAGGGCAATTCTGAACGTGGTCGGTTAGTAGCGTTTGCTCCTCGGGGGTGGGGCGCTACAAATGGGAGTAGTCACTTTAGTACAAATTAAAATAACTAATTCATACTATTTTAACTAACTATTATCCCAAACTCACACTCTCATAAACCTTCTCAATCGTCTCGAGATCCACATCCCTCAAATCAAAGTCCATAACAGCCGTGCGAACCACCTCAATATCCAACCCCAAACTCTTAATCAATATCCCAACGTTTTGAGAACGTTTACTATCGAGCAGCTTGGCATGCGTGACCTTTGGCTGCTTCACAACTTCATCCTCCTTTTTCTTCAGCTTTCTCTCGACTACCTGCCTGGAGAACAACTCTGTAAACTCGTCAAACTCTACCGGGAGCTCTTCAAGTTTCTCCCACAACGCGCCTTCTCGTGGGTTCCTCTTTGCTGACCAGTACAGCGGTTTCATTGGGAGTTTCGGGTTGATTGGTCGCTTGCGGAATGCTAAGAACAATAGTTAGTTAACAAGTGCGAACGACAAACCCAAGTGATTTACAAAAAGTAATCTACGTGATCACGTGACTGTACAAAACACACGCACCTGGTTTAGTTTGTAGTGGTGGAGGTGGGAATGGTAGTGGTGCAGTGGGATTACCTGGTAGTTGTGGAGGGGGTGGAGGACCACCCATTCCAGGAGGGGGAGGAGGTGGAGGAGGACCACCACCCATACCAGGTGGTGGGGGTGGAGGTGGTGGTCCACCTGGCATAGGAGGTGGGGGTGGACCTGCCATTCCTGGCATTGGTGGAGGAGGTGGACCACCACTAGTCATTGGCATTGGAGGTGGTGGTGGGGGAGGAGGACCAGACATTCCTGGCATAGGTGGGGGTGGAGGTGGTGGTGGGCCACTGGTCATGCCAGGCATAGGTGGAGGTGGTGGGGGTGGAGCACCTGGTAACCCTGGCATAGGTGGTGGTGGTGGTGGAGGCACGATTGTGGGGTCTGGTGGGAGTGGTGGTGGAGGTGTACCTGTGGTAACGGAAGACTTTAGCTTTTCCTCGAGGGACTGTAAATCACAAAACCTCATATTAAATTCTGAATCAAACAACAAATTAATTTTCAAAAAAATTCAACTCACCCCCTTCTCCCCCTCCAACTCTTTAACCCTCCTCTCCAACTCATCCACCCTCGCTTTATACCTAAATATCACGCTCTCCAACTCGCCCCTCAACTCGAACACCTTCCTATCCGCCGGCGTAATAATCTCACCTTCCTCTCCAGTCTTCTCCGCAAGATTCTGTATCGCCTCGCGCAACACTACAAACAACACAAATCATTTTAAAAAACCCAACACTTCAACCACCCTTTCCCCCCAAAGCATAAATAAGCAAAGAATCTTCACCCCTCGCCGCCTCAGCCACAACCAAATCATCCTGCCCCCCAAACACACTACTCAAGCTCCCCATACTCGCACAACTCCCAACCAAGCTCCTCGACATCAGGTCAATCTCCGACTCAAAGTGCTCGATCGTTTTAGGAACTGTCCCAGGCTCTGGCAAGTATTCCGGCGATATCACTTTCTGTGGTGTGGTCATGATCATCGAACATAAACTAGTCGTCGAGGACTTGTGAGGTGACCTCTGGTGCAACAACTTTATATCCTCTGATAACGATAAATGGCGAGTAGCTACTCAAGCAAAAGCGTCAAGTTTGAAAAAACATTTACCAGTATCCCCAGAAAAAAGCAGCAGTTTTAAAAACACCAGAAATATTTAGTACACCCCCACACCAGTTAAAATTAACCACACATTTATTGTTTCACTCACCCGCTTTAGCAGCAGCCGCCGAGTCATCATCCTCCTCCCTCACTTTCTCCTCCACCTTCACCCCCTCAACAAAAACCTCCCTCTCCGGACTCCCCCTCACATTAACATTACTCCACCTATAAACCCCACCAACATCAAACCCCCCTTTCTTCCCCCCACCACCCTCCCTCACCAACACCCCAATACTACAAAGCAACTCACAACATTTAACCCCCAACTCTTTAACCCCCTCAACCTCATGTTTATTAAACCACTCCAACAACGCCCCACCCCCAATAACCCCCCCACCCTCATCATCACTCGGCGTCAACCCCGGAGACGGTGTAGTAGGCGTACTCCCATTACTCCTCCCACCCCCAGAAACAACCCGTTTCTTCAACCCAGTAGTACCCCCATTCCTCTTGTTAGTATTCCCAGTCAAAGTCAAACTAGCAACCTTCCTCAACACGTTATTCTGCAAACTTGGTATCTCACTTATCGAGCTAGAGTACGCGTACTGGGAAGGCGTGCGTCTTGGTGGCGATAACAAATGGGCTGGTTTTTGCTCTGCGTTGTTGTTCGCTGGAATAGAAAAGTGATTAAAAATCGATTACAAACACGTTATAAATTAGTAGATTACCATGTTCCCCCGTGTTCTTAGTCAACTGTTTAAATTTAGGTGTAGTTAGGAGCCCCAACACTAGGAGCATTAGTAGCACTTCAATCAGCATGTTAAATCGTAATTTAAAAAAAAAAACTCACAAATAAATCTCCAAACCAAAACCATTAAAATAATTTGCTTAAAACCAACAATCAAATTAATAACCACCAAAAACAACCATGACAACTCACCAGCATTCTCATTAGTAGCCCCACCACCACCCCCACTCTGAACCCTCTTCAACTCGACCTTCTTCCTCCTCTGTATCGTAAAAGGCTGTGTCGCACCACTACCCCCACCCCCCACCTTACTCCCCCCTTGTACCCCCCTCCCCGTCACCCCACTCATCTCATCAACCAGATCGTTCGTATCCCTCAAAGTGTTACTCTCATCCTCCTCGTCATCATCATCAGTAAAGTCACTAGTGCTCCCTTCCTCAAACACCGCCGAGCTATTCACATCATTCAACGTTGTGGTGCTAGAGTACCTCGAGATTATCGAACTCGCGTCCAAACACAACGACCCCGAATGGTGGGTGTTCTGATGCTGGGTTTCTGGTGAGTCGAGTGTTGCTGTTACTGTGTCAATTTAAAAGCGTGCGGGTATTAGAAAAATTAGTTTAATTACACCTTAACTTGTCTAAAAAAAACTCCCTCCTTACCAAAGCTATTAAACTCCTGATCCTCCTCACCAAGATCACCTCCTTCCTCCTCCCCGTGCCCAGACTGACAAGTCCTCACACTAACATACACACTCGAACTCAAGCTACTCGGACTACTCGTCTCCTCCTCCTGAGCCAAATCGAGTATCGGTGTGATTGGTAGTAGCTTTGGAGGTGGTAACAGTCCTTTTGGAGGTTCCTTAACTGGCGGTTGAGTGACCACAGGGGCTGTAAATATAAATCAAATTACTACACAGTTGACTAAACGTGAGTACTAAGCGTCGTCTCTATACACTAGAAGGAATCTACCCCTTTTAAAAACCACCAAATCAACCACCTGTTTCATCATGCGAGTGAATAGGAGTACGACGAGATGTGACGATGAATGTGAGCATCATGATTTTTTTTATAGGATTTTTTTTTGTCATGATCAAAAAAAGTAGCTTGTATGCTAATTTTTACTGAGAATCATTCACGTATCACGGATCTTGAGAAGAAAGAGTTGGGTTTTAAAAAGAGAGAGGATTTGTGAAGCGTACGCTGTGCTGTTAAAGGAATAAGATTATTATGCGTGATCACACGCGGTCGTGTATAAAAAATGATTATCGGGGTTAATGGTCAGTCTTAATGGTGGGTTTAAAGTTTAAGTGTTGCGTCATTTAGTGGAAGGTTTTTAATTTATCGATCGTAAAGGGCCGTTTCCACTGCGCCCGCAGCTTGAGATGCGGCTTCAAAAAGATGCGGATTTTCGTAGCTGCGCGTTCCCACTGACTTTTGGAAATCAGC